>PVIY010004620.1:0-101261 GCA_004026745.1 Myrmecophaga tridactyla | reverse complement strand
TTTTCATACTTAAGTGTCTCTGTTCAAAAATGTCTCAGCACAGGCGAAATACAAAACTCTTAGCCCTTGCTACTCTAGAGCTCCAAAACCCCTTCTCAGACGCAGAAAACCGTCGCCAGGCTCAGGTTTGGCTTGCCAGCATTGCTCACCCTCAGGACTGACCACCCTGGGGTCTTGGTGCAGTTCCCAAGACTGGTCCTCTTGTGGAGCCTGCATCACGCTGCTGCAGCTCTGGCCATGCTTGCCGTGTGCCACTGCCACTTCCGCGTTCCCTCCTTTCCCCTACGGGGGCTGCACGTTACCAAAGAGCGTGCGTCTGGAGCTGTCGCGCAGCTACCAGATGGGCACCGCTGGGTGCGACACAAAGTAGTTGCAGAAGAGGGTCTCTCTCACAGGCCTTCTCTGGCTCTTCTGGGGCACATGAGATTTGCATAAGGGTCAGCTCAGCAAACACCCTTCCCCTGTAACTCTGAGCCTCAGGTATAAGGGGAATCTCATCCCTACCCCTCCCAGCAAAGGTTAACGCCCACCACTTATCTCACAAGTGTGCTCCTTTAAAAGAAAAAAGGAGAGGAATTGTGGCATATTTCTCAGGGACTGGAGCCTAGCCATACTTAAAGATTCTTTTAATCCTTCTCTATGTCTACCCCCTTTTCCCTCTTGTTGTAGACCGCCCACTTCCATAGCTCGCCACAAACCCACAACCCTTCCTGTTTTTCTCCTCTTTTCTCTAATTATAGCTCTACACCTGCCTAAAGCTTAGCAACGGCCTCCTAGCTTGTATGATTGGCTGTCACCTCCCTGATGTGCGAGCCCTAAACTCCGCCCCTTCCCCGAATGTACTTAAGCCCTGCGCTTTCCGAGCTCTGGGTCGTCGATCAAGCCCCAGGGTTTCCCAACCCCAAAATGTCTCACTCCTTAGGTCCCCGGGTGGCCCATCCCGGTGTGTATCAATAAAAGCCTTAACCCGCATCTGGCCTCAGTGAAGACTTCTCTCGCGACCGCCGGCTGAGGAAAGCGCCGGCTCCGGCTTACCCAGGTTAATTCTCTGCGAGCTCGCCCCCAAACCCACCCAGTGTACCGGTTTGCCTGGCATGGCTGAAGCAATCCGCGGCAGACCATCACTTCCTATTTCCATGTTTGTCTTGTAAACATTTATTGCATATTATATATTTTAATGTTTTTAAATGCTGACTCTTTGATTTATTCCCTGAGCTATCTGTTCCTTAAATTTGTATTTGGCTAGCAATATGAGAGAGAGTTTTGAATGCAAGGTGCTAATTTTCAAAACAATCCAAATCAAGAAGATTAGCCCAAAGCAAATGGGAAATTCAAGATTCTTTGTGTCTGAACCTTATTGGAACCCCAGCAATGGAGACTGCTTCTTTTCCCTTGGCTCGTACTTGCTAGAGTAATTAGTGATGCTCCATTTACAGTTACATGAGTTTCAATGAATGCCCCTCCACTCCCTTTGAAATACTCCTCTTCCTTCTCTTGGGTGCTTTCTTGAGTAACGTAAGGTAAGGAATCCTTTGCTCCAGGCAGCTTGAATTTAGTTGTTTATCATACTGTCCAAGGGGTCTTTAGGCTACTACTCTGCCTTCAGGCAAACTTTGAGGGCAAGCCCAAGACATGTCCCAGACTCAGTCTCCCCAACTTTCATCTGATAGATTGACACTGACATACATGTACCTGAATATATGCACATGGACCGCTCTTCTCCCACTACAACAGAGTCACAATGGGAGCACAAACTTGCTCCATCTTGTACTGTGGAGGGGCCAACAAGCACTCCAGGAGCTTCTTTTTTGGCTTTTTCTTTTTTTTTTTTTTTTTTTGACATGGGCAGGCTCTGGGAATCTAACTGGGTCTCTTTTTTGGCTTTTGAAGTTGGGTTTTCTAATTTTCCACTTTCCCTGTTAATGAAGCCTTTAATTGTTATGAGGAATAATACTTTTTTTAAGATTTCTCTGCTGCCTTTACCTAAGGTCAAGGGAGGGGTTTTGAAACAATGGCTGCCCTCAAAACAGACCCCAGTGATCTGAAGTAGGTGATCACCTGTAGAGATCTGAGATCAGATCATACTTTCCTGAAATTTGAGGGACTGTCTTTTATGTCCCACCCTGACTCTCTAGGAGCTTGAACTCCAGTCCCCACCGCTGCTTTCTAGGGGAATGGAGAAAGTCAGATGATAGCTGCCACAGGGAAGGTGAGGCTCACAGGTATTTATCATCCTATTTCTCAGCTCTTTCTTGTATTCTGCACAGTGTACTGCTATATCTGGAGTTTCAAAATAGTTGATTCAGAGAGTTCTTCCAGTTCAATAGCTGTTTGCTGAAGGAACTTATTCCTGGAGCTTCCTATTTTGCCATTTTTCCACAGTCCTCTATATCCTAAACAGGATATTTGAAGATCCTGTTTACAAATGAGTTTACATCTTAACTGATAATAATTCATCAAATGCCCTATTTACAAATAGATTCACACACACAGAAACATGGATTAAGACTTGAACATGTCTTTTGTGGGTAACATGATTAAATCACCAACAGCTACCATTTACATTGTCATTCCTATCATCATTTAAGAAATACAACCAATCATTTTCTAAAACACCCTAATTGTTTAAAAAAATCCATGTTTTATTGGTATCTAAAGTCTTTCACTGCCAGCCCAAATTTCTAAATGTTAAAAGTTAAGGATCCTTTCTTCTGGACTACACTAAACTTTTATAAGTGAAATGATACATTAATATACAAATAAGCATAGAGCATATTTAGAATTTCTATTTTTTGGGAAAATTACCGAATATATATCAAACTAAGTAGAAAAATATCTAAAAAATTAATTTAAGTAAAAATCAACCATTAAGGCATGCTATAAAACACAAGTTCAAAAGCTTTTAAAACATATGTTTTATATATAGGATATAATCATCATGGTATATTTAAACAATTGATATTCTTTAATACATTATACAGTAAAAACACATTTTTTGTCTTGAAGAATCATTTTATTGATTCGTTTCTTATACCAGTTCGAATGCTTGCTAATTTGGGTTTCACTTGTCTGTCACCTTACCGTAAATTTTGAAAATCTTTTCTTCATAAATTTGGTCAAACTGACAGTTCCAAGTGAGAGTATTATTTATTTATTTTTGTCTCTTGCATTTGGAGTATTCACAAGAATCTATCAAAATATTGCAAATTTGAAGGTGGAGTTTAAAATGATTTTAAATAAAAGGAAGAATTTTAAAAGTAGCATAGATGTTTTCTCTACCTAGAGCAAAAAGACTGGTTATACTTATGAAATACATTTTATTACATGTAGTGAGAGGGGAAATAGATATCATAATGTCAGAGGTCATAGGTTTGTGTTTATCTATAATTTTAATTAATGAAAATGCATTGGGTGTCAGTATTAAGATGAGTGGCAGAGGGTATTAGGAGCGTAGTGTGATGCAAATCATCAAATTTAAAAGTTAAGGCATATCAAATCAATTCGGTTGTTCTTTGGTTTGACCTAACTAATGGGTATACTCAGGTCTCAAGTGCTTTCGTAAAACTTTCACAAGTATCATTTTTCCTGAAAATTTGCTATCCATGGTAGAATATGTTCTCATTCAAAATCACTGTGTGAGTTTTCTCACAATGTTTTTTACAGTTTCACTCTAAATCTTCAGGATGCAATGATCTTGGAATGAATAAAGGAAAACTTATATGTATGACCTAAGTTCTACATATAATGTCAACAACATAGCAACAGAGAGAGCATGTGGACTTTGGAATCATATTCTAAGTAAAAAACCCATTTAGTAATATGACCTCAGACAATTTGTTCATTATATCTGATGCTCTTTATCTCCAATTAAAAGAAAATAACAGGAACTAATATCTGTTTCCCTTTACATGTCTTTTAGCATCCAGCATAGAGCTTTAATGTAGTAGATTCCAACCAAAATGAAAACATACAAGTAAAAAAATATGTTATGACAAAATATGTATAAAATTATATGAACTGTGGAACTGCTGTTACTGTTACTGTTGTGTTTCATTGATTAGAAATAAAAAATATAGCTGAAAAGTACCTTTAGACTCATTGGATATCATGGGAAGAACCATGCTTGGGCATATTGCTTTGATAAGCAAATTCATTTGACAAAATATGAAATTTATTTTGCATTTATATTAACAGCTGCCTATGCATTTTGAACCCATAATTACAGATAGGAATACATCAATACTGGCTAGTTGTAAGTTAAGGATAAAAGTAGAATTAAAAGGCCCAAAAATGCTAAACGTTCTCACTCAGCAGTAGAGCTAGCCTCCAAAAGTAAGCAATCCAAGCCTCAGAATCCAAGAAAACATTGTTAACCATAGCATATTTTGGGGGAGGAGAGAATGCATGGCAGGATTGGACTCCTTACATGTGGATAACTGTATGGCAGGGAAATATAAATCAACAGTAGGTGTTCACTTTTAAAACTGGTTTGAAGTTTTGGAATGATACACTGAATAGAACCTTATTGATTGATTCACTCATAATTAAGTAGAGTTTGAAATGCAGGCTGTAATTGCCAAGATGCTCTTAAGCATGTTTACTTTCTGTGGGTGACTAAAAAAGGAGATGCATATTGGCAATTAAAGGGTTATTTCTGTCCTTCATAGTCAAGGATGTTACTACTCAAGATCAACCTAATTTGTATGTGATTTGAGTAGAGTATTGAATTTTTTTATTTCCTGCTGCAATAAAGGGGATCATTGGTGTGGATAATTGGCCACTGCATATAATTAACAAAACATGGGCTGGTGTTCAATAGAGTTGATGCCTCTGCCATGATCTGTGTGTGGGAGCTCAGTTTTCATTCTTTTAGATTTACGCTATAAAACTTCTCTGTGACGTTGGATGGTTCTCAGTCCTCATGACTCATTAAAAGTCAAATATTGAGAAATCTGTACCACACAGTGTGTTAAGATTAAAAGTAATTACCTGGATAGTAGACTATTCATTACAAAACTAGCTGTATATCGATGGAAATCCACCTGTTTCCTTAATAACAGTTATGGTTGGTCTTTACCTTTGGACTTTAGGAGGGCAGCAAATAATGTGAAGAACTAAATCCATATAGTGAAATAGATATGATTTCTTACAGGGAGCGTACACCTAGATATAAAAAGCATAAAGGTTACACATAAGTATGTAAAAATGGATGTTTAGAGATTTAATACCATGTGATTAGAATATTGGTAAAATATTTATTTTGCAGATATAGCTATTTAAGGTAGAATGTTTGCCTAATCATTATTTCTGATTTGCATTCTGTGTTTCTGAGTACCAGTTCTTAGATGTTGCTGTGAGTAAAATCATAAATAAGAAACAATGAGAACAAATGAGATTTCACTGTGTTCCTATTTTTTCTAGCAGTTTTCATTTTTTAATTGTTATTTTTACAATCTGTGTGATAAAGGAACTACAGTCAGTGCCATTCTCCTTCCAGCATTCCCAACTATTGTTTTTAAAAGCGTTGTTGATGTATAATTAACATTTTATAAACTATTATGTTTAAAATGTACAATTTGATACATCCACATAGAAGTCTAGGGGAATTTCTCTGTTTTATTGACTAATTTACTTTCAGTGCCTAGAACAGTGTCTAGTATATGGTAAACCCTCACTGGAAGTAGTTGTATGAATAGATGATTAAAAATAATTAATTTTAATTTTTAATATGGTTATTTTTATCTCTCTTGGGTATAGGGTTAGAGTAGTTATAATGTTTAAGAGATGACTCACAAGAGTAAATAAGTCTATCTAGAAATATTGATTAGATGAAGTCATCCCAAATTTGAAATATTTTGTCATTTTAGTTAGCGAATATATATTTGGTTATATGAGATCTCATTCTGAAGTTAATGAAAACATCCCTGTCATCTTAGACATATGTATACAAATCAACAGAATCAACAGAATTAAAAAACACTGTATTGATTTTATTAGCATGGTTGTTTTCTTTAATTCTTATATTACCCTGAGAAGATATATCATTTATCCCATTTTACAAACAGGATTTTTTCACACCAGTCAATGTCAAAGCCTGTTCTACAACTATCTGCTATAATGTGCTTTGAAATGTATTGCTTTTATTGTTATGTGTTGTATTTCACAATAAAATAATGTTAAAAAATAAAAACTTCTAGTACTTTAGTACTCTTTGCATAGCACACAGACATCTCTGAACTTCTTTGGAAGTTATATTTTACTAGGTCATGCTGATGATTATCACTCCTCAAATTTATCTTTCTCCCACACTTGATGACAGTGGTATCATTTTATATGAGGTTTTAGAGCCCAAGAAAATCACTTTTTTCTGATAAGTACCTAAGCATTGTTGATTTGTGTTATATTACATATCTGTTTCTCTTGAATATCTAAGTGAGAAAACTTGCATAAATGATCCTGCATCCTGGTGAATAAAACATTTGATATCGATGGAGTATTTTCAGGGAAGGTGGCGTTCACCTTCCATGCACTGTCTGAGGATGCTGAAAAATTAAACCTGATCATAATTCTACCTGATAATAATGTTAAATTTACAGACAAGTTGAATCAAGGTTATATAACCCACTTTCTGTAAATGAAATAAAGGAAAACTCATATGAGTATGATATATCTAGCATCATATAAATGAACAAGAGAAGTTATTCTAAATATCAATCTTTTAAAAGACTACTGACATTAATAAGTATTTAGAGACACAATTTACTAAAGTAAATTTCTGAAGTGAAGTCTTTGTGATTTTAGCCTGAATATACCACATTGTATGAATGACCATCCATTCTGAGACTCATCTAAACCGAGCTAATAGGGAATTATTTCTCCATGGTAAAATCCTTCCATAGGAATATGGGAAAAAAGAGTGGACATCATAAATTATATTTATTTCATTGGGTTTGTATTTGGGTGAAGAGTCTGTGTGATACTATTGAGCTTTATTTATTGCCTTAAAGTTTGTTATTTGATTTTTAAGCAGTCCCTAGTCCTCAGTGTCCATTACCTCTAAGAAAACTAACTTTTAAATGTTCAAATGAAAATTTTATTGTTTAACATTTCATTTCAAGTTACGGTAGGCTACAATATCCCTAGTATGATAATTGTGAGTAAGTAATCGGAAAAAAAAAATTGACTAAAATTAGCTTAGTTCTCAGAGTCTCAGGTTTTCATGCCAGAAATCTTGTAAGTTTTTTTATACCTGAGAACTGAGAGATATTTTTGAAGAGCACAAATATAATTCCATATTCAGAGTGCTATAATTAGCCAAGGTCTCTTTCATTCCTATATGCTCAACTTCTAAAATTAAAAACACTGTTTTCTTCTACAATATCGGACATTGATTAGTAATGGCACTGTTTCTAGTGACTAAATATAGTGAAAATTCAAAATATATCACTTTTTATATTAATAAACTTCATTTTTTAAAGAATCTTTAATTTTACACAAAAACTATGCAGGAAGTACAGAGAGTCTCTGTATACCCTCCCTCATATATTACAGTTTCCCTTATTATTGACATTTTGCATTAGTGTTGTGTATTTGTTACAATTGATGAACCAATGTTGATATGTTATTATTAACTAAGATGCTTAATTTACATTAGGATTCACTCTGTGTCCTATAGTACTATGGGTTTTGACAAATGTGTAATGTCATGCATCTACCATTATAGAATCACAAAGAATAATTTTACCTACTTAAAAGTAAAATCAATGATTTTTTAGCCTCGGAGTGTCTGATAGGTTGAATTATGTAACTCAGGGGGAAAATGTTAACTTTAATCTATTTCTGTGAGTCTGAACACATTAAAAATAAGACCTTTTGAAGATGTTATTTTTATGTAAGATGTGACCCAACTGAGTGAGGGTGGTCCTTAATCCTTTTACTGAAGACTTCATAAAAGGAAAGCCACATGGAGAAGAAGCAAGAATTCAATAGAACCGAGAAGAGAAAGGAGAGGGTGTCGTTATGTAACAAGAAAGCCAAGGAACCCATGGATTCCTGTCAAGCCAGAATGCTACAGAACCTGAGAAGAAGAAAAACTTCTAGCCCATGAGCCAGTCAAATGAGTTGCAGTTAAACCAACTAGTTTGTGTTTTTTTCTTATGATCCTAGAAATTAAGACAAGTTCATTTAGCATTCTACTTTCTATTTAAAAATAAGAGTGGAGTCTATCTTAATTTCTGCCTTAGAATGAAAATAAAGTAAATTTCACAAAGGAAGTAAATAAAGGAAATATACGGAATCATAGAAAAATATATGCACCTGATAGAAAATATCATAAACACCACTGGCCATGAAAATTTATGGAAATATGAACAGTAAAAAATATTCACTCAATATATTGGTATAATTTCTCCAACACATTATTGTGCATACAGAGATCTAATACAATTTATCAAGAATTCCATAAGCTTCTCTCCTTTCACCATTGTACAGTCAGTTCTGCTATAATGCAAAATATGTTTTCCTAAAATTCAGTGAGACAAAGCAACAACAACAAACAAAGGGCTTAAGAGGAATGGGCTTAGATACAAAACACCCAACAACTTTCTTAGTGACACATGAAAGAAAAAAACAGTAAGAGTCTAAAAAAATGGTAGGACATTTTATGCATGTTAAATGATTTCAGGATGCACAAATACTTCAATAATTATGGAACTTTCCCTAAATTTTGCTTGTGGAAGTGGGTGTTAGAAGGATCACAGCTCATAAGTTACTGTGAAGTGGTAGAAAAAAGGGTGATTTGAAATCTGTCGGAAAGTTGTAATCCTAGATCACTATGTCTGTGGCTCATAAAAACAGTAAACTGAGACAGACAGTGGAAGTTTGAGGTATGAATCTTTGTGTTTGTTACACAATCTTATGTGGCTCAGCTGGGGGCAGTTTTCCAAATTTGTGTCATGTTTCTTATGGATGAAATAGAGCATGGATGAATGTGGAATCCTGTTAAGCTCAATTGTTCTCTAATATATCAATCAAATAGGAACAAATTTGTGTTTTTAAAATGAGCAATGTAGCCAACTAACTGCATCATGTATATTGTCCCTTTTTCTTTAGGTGTTTGGCATAAAAATTTTGTAGAGACTTCATAATATTCCCAGAATTATATACATAATATATATAAAATATATATGTGATATAAATATGTGGTCTTTCATATAATGAATAAATTAAGCCTATATAAATAAGTCTATACAAATATGTTTATTCTGTTGCTGCTGAACATATAGATTGTTTCTAATTTTGCATCATTCTAAATTTTTTTTTTACTTATCTTCATAATCATTAACATTTTTAGTATAAATTTGTATAAAGTGTACATAGTGGAGTAGTAGAAGTTTTAAGTCAATTCTAGCTCTATAACTTAAAATTTATTTCAATTTGTTCAAATTAATTAACATTACCAAGCCTCAATACTTCATCTGCAGAATGGAGATGAAAAATTATCCACCTATCAGCATGGTAGAGAATTGAAATATATAACACTTTAAAAAAATCAACTGAATGTTTTGTATATAGTATGCATTTAATAAATGTTATATATAGGTCCTAGGAGTTCAAATAATTTGAGTTAATGAATTTTAAATACATTTATGCTTCCCAAATATATTTTAGCAGGTTACTTTCAATGTAAGAAATATCCTTTGGTCATAGGCTAACGTTATCATACCTGTTATTTTAACAGTTTTCTACTTTTAAAGGAAATTTTTTTTCTTTTCTTTGGTTACTAATGAGATTGGGTATATTTTCAAAGGATATTTTGGCCATTTGTATTTGCTCTGTTGCCCAAAGTTTTATATTCTGTTCTATCATATGGCTCCCCTTGTGTTTCCTCATCCTCTCACTACCCTAAGTTGTTAACTTCAAGTTAAAATATGGAAATACCTTTAGTGAATTTCCTGTCTTCCTTATCATCTCGTAAATGCTTTTTATCTCATGTGATGTTGATCCGTCTTGTGTGTTGCCCCAAATTCCTTCTATTTCTTCATCATCTTGTAACAGAGAAAACAAACAAGACCCCACAACCTATTAAAGAACGCTTATGTAAAGTCCTTCTGCTGACCTCTTCTAACAAGAGCTTTGGTCTTTTCTACATTTTCTATCTATAACATGTCCTATTCAGTCTAGTTTCATGTGTTCCTATACCAAGTTAAAATAACATAAACTTGAAAGGATAGAACTAAAGAAGCCAGAATGACTAATGAGATTTATGTCAAAATTATTTTCGGACTCTCACTAATTTGAAAATTTCCAGGCTGAATTTAAGGTGAGAGAAAACTTGTCAGATTTTGAAAAAGATATAATTTTTCATTGCTGCTAACCCTTGCTTGATGACTTGTCTTCACTTTTTAGTTATTTCATTTACTTGATTATTTTACTTGGTATTCTTAACATGACTGTGCCTATTTGAATCTGTGGTGGACCCTAGAAAAGCCATGTCCTTTAATCCTCATTCAGTTTTGTTGGGTGGGAGCATTTTGAATATTTCCATGGAGATGTGACCCATCCAATTGTGGGTGGTAACTTTTGATTAGATGATTTCCATGGAGGTGTGTCTCCACCCATTGAAGGTGGACTTGCTTGCTGGAATCCTTTAAAAAAGGAAACATTTTGTAGAGAGTCCTTTTTTTGTAGAGCCACAAGAAAGCCAGCAGATGCTGCCAGGTTTGCCATGTGCCCTTCCAGCTGAGAGGGAAACATTGAACATCATTGGCCTTCTTGAACCAAGGTATCTTTTTTCCCTGGAAGCCTTAAATTGGACATTTCTATAGACTTGTTTTAATTGGGACATTTTCTCAGCCTTAGAGCTGTAAACTTGTAATTTATTAAATTCTTCTTTTTAAAAGCCATTCCATTTCTGGTGTTTTGCATTCTGGCAGCTAGCAAACTAGAACAATGACACACCTCCTGCTTACAGTTATCTCCGCTATGTAGGTTCTGTAGTGGGACCACAAATCCCTTTAGTCAAAATTGTCAACATTTTCTCAGTGCAGAATTACTCTAGTTGACTTTTATACAAGAAATATTATAATAAATTCAACTTGCTATTTCTTATACAAGGCTTGTCTTTCTTTTTCTCATTATAGTTATTTTTACTCTTTGATTCACTAGCATAACCTTTTGATTTTGGCCTTATTGCATTTTTGCATTTTTGAAACTTTTGTGAGCTCAACTTAAATGTTATCTCTTTTATGATCCAGTTCTCTCTTTGTCCAAAAACTCTGAAAACAAAGTCCCGGCCAAAGAGTTATGTGCTTCCAATTTTTCGTGTATAATCTCTTGGAAAAAGAAGTGAAGAGAAAGAAGAGTGAAGCAAGGGGAAAGGATGCGTCAGGATGAAGGGACATATCTGAGCTGTCTATTACTTCTCAAATGACACTGATTGTTGAATCTCACCAGATCATCTTCCCAGACAAATAGCTATAGTATCTCAAGACATTCCATGTGTTGAGAGAGAAAGGGAAAAAATGTATTTGCATTTGCATTTTTCTGACTCTGTTGTTCAAAAGTTTGCCCCCAAAGGCTTATCTCACCTACAATCCAGGTTGCATGTGTTTGAGCATGAAGTGGCATCCAAGACCTTATATACTTCAATGTAAGGTCTCAATTGGTAAGCCATAGAGCAGGAGGTGAGGGATGTGTGGCCTGGGCATGTGGAGAGGCAGTGAAAGATTTCATCTGAGTAGAATTGGGTGAACTTCATAAAGCAATGGCTAAAATAAAAATACAGACAGATGAAGCCAAGAGGAATTGAAGTGGTCATACAAAATGTTTGATATAAATCACCAATTCAAAATCTCTCTGCCACCAATCAGGCTTAAGTAAATATTCCATTAGTCATTATACCTGCACTACAATAAATAGGTGAGTTTGTTAGGGTTCTCTAAAGAAACAGAACTAACAGAAGATATCTTAAATTTATAAAGATGTCTCACACAACAGTGGGAATGGAAGACCCCAAAATCCGTAAGGTAGCCTGTGAAGCTGGCAGCTCCAATGAAGGGTTTTGATGAACTCCACAGGAGAAGCTGACTAGCTGAAGAAGCACCCAAAAAGGGAGACTCCTCCCTTAAAAGTCTTCAACTGATTGGAGTATCTCATTTGCAGGAGACACACCCTTGGTTGATCACAGATATAATCAGCTGCAGCTGTAATCAACTGAGTAATGATTTAATAAACTAGCCTTCTGATTTATCAACCAGCCGCAAAATGTCCTTACAGCAATGGTCAGGCCAATGCTTGCCTGACCAGACTACTGGGCATCATCACCTAGCCAAGTTGACACCAGAACCTACTAACCATCACAATATGCATCAATTTAGGACCAATGCAGTGAAGAAAGTGATAACAAGATGTGGTGGTTTAAAGCCGTATGTACCCTAGAAACTACACTATTGGCTACTTTGAGTAGAATGAGCCAAAGAGAATGGGAACCAAATTATTTTGATTTTCTCCTACTGAATTTAATGAAGGCTACTATCAACAAGACTTTAATTATCTGAATGAGTCTAACTTGCGGTATTGACCTCAATTATCTACCCCAGGATCCTGAACATAATCAGCTGAAAAAATACATGATTGATTAGAGTCTACCTTAGAGAGCAGGTGGGTTTATCATAGAATTTCCTTTTTTGACTTGCTTTTCTCTGAATCATGAATCCAGGTGCAGCAGGATGTATTACTGATTGTACAGACTGTGTCCTGACCCACATCCATAATGACCCTTGCCAGTTAGTTGAGATGTCACCATTGAGCACTTTTGCTAATATCAGGGATAAATTCTATACCACTTCTCTAATTGGATGATTTCCATTGCAGGAATAACTGCCTGCACGGTGAGCACAAACAATGAGTAAGTAAGCCCTTTGAGAAGTTTCCCAAGAAAAACAAGCTCATTTTGGAGAGACCTCCACAGTCATCTGAGATATACCTGGTATTCCGGTGGGGTGTCCTTAAGTTCTTGGGGGTCTCCCCTATGACCAGCTATAAAGTGTAGGTCATTGTATTTTCAGAAGGGAAGCAAATTAATGCCTAACCTCAACACAAGAAGGGTCATATATGGTGCCTCTGGAAAGAAAGTGTTGTTGAAAATTTCAGGGGTCCCACAAGTGGGAAATAAACCTGACAGGAGGCACAGGTTAGCAGTGAATCCAGTGTCACCTTATGGACAGGTGGCAGACCCCACAGTTCTATGCTCAATTTGGAATGATTGACCTAGTCATTGCTTGTCTGTACTTCCATCTAAGAAGTATGTCCTATCTTTCCATACTTTCCATCTAAAGAGCATTGGTCCACCCCTTGAATTAACTGAGCAAAAACTGTGGACATGACGGTGGGAAAGACACCTTGGTGCTTATCAAGTTTTTGGTATGGGAAGTACAGGAGCAAGTGCCAGATTCCTAAGTTTTTTTTTTTTTTTTTTTACGTGGGCAGGCACTGGGAATCGAACCCAGGTCCTCTGGCATGGCAGGCAAGCATTCTTACCTGCTGAGCCACCGTGGCCCGCCCAGATTCCTAAGTTTTTGATAGAATTCTTGGTAAGGTTAAGGAAGTGGTGATCAAATTATGGCAAAAGACCCAACATCCATAATGTTAAGGTATATGCAACAGTTTTGGTGAGCCATAGATGACATTTTCTTTCTAAAAGAGGGCTCCAGTGGTAGCTTTGAAAGATGAAAAATCATTAATGTTCTTCCCAACCCCCATTCAGCCTGGGGTAGACACTGTTCCCTTTTCAGGTCCTGAGGTGCTTGGGTTATTGCCCTTCCCCCATCATTAAAAAAAATGGTGTGTTCTGGGTCTAAAGTGTAACCTTTTTTTCCAATCATTTCCTACTTACAACAGATTATTATTTTCTGAAAAGTCAGGTGTGAGAAGAATGAGGGCATTTAAATAAAACATACAGATACATATTATGCCCCCACTTTTACCCACAGAAGCCACTCTTAGGCATTTTGTTAAGCAGTGTTCTCCAACAGATGGTCATTATCTCATGATCTAGAACCATGACAATTCATCAGGAGAATATAGTAAATGAAACAAAAAGTAAGGTAGAATCTCTTGGGCCCATTTTTGGCTGGTCTGAAACCAGACTATTCTGGAGTTGCTATTAGAGGAAAGAAAGTACATCATGTCCAGTAATGGTCAGAACAGGATCCTGGGTTTTCAGACATCTATAAGACCCTCTGTGTTGGTTTGCTAATGCTGTCAGAATGCAATACCAGAAACGGACAGCTTTACAAAAGGAAATTTAATGAGTTGCAAGTTTACAGTTCTAAGTCCATAAAAATGTTCTAAGTAAGGCATGCAGAGAAAGACACCTTGACTCAAGAAAGGACGATGCATCCAGGTCACCTCTGTCAGATGGTAAGGCTGGCATCTGCTGGGGTCTTTGGCTTCTGGTTCAAATACCTTCCCTGGGGGCATTTTCTTTCTGCATCTCTGCTTGGGTCTCTCATTGGCTCTGTTGGCTCTGAAGCAATTGTGCTCCAAGCATCTGCATCTGAGATTTCTAAAAAAAATATTTTCCCTTTTAAGGGACTACAGTAAACTAGTTATAACGTACCTTGAATGGGTAGCTTCACATCTCCATCTAATAGAAAGGTCACACCCACAGTTGGGCATGACACATCTCCATGGAAATAACCTAATCAAAAGTTCACAACCACAATTGGGTGAGTCAATCTTCATGGAAACAATCCAATCAAAAGTTTCCACCCAAAACAGTAGGTTTGGCCTGAATATTGGATCAGGATTAAAACATGGCTTTTCTGGGGTACATAATAGTTTCAAACTGGCACATTTTACCCCAAAAAGACACGTTCTTTCCACATACAACGTACATTCATTCCATCGCAATATCACAAAATCTTAAACCATTTCAGTAACAATACAAATACAATACAATGTCAAAAGCCATACAAAATATTTTCAAAGTCAGTTACAGGCATGGATTGTCCTAAGACAAGCTCTTCTTCCAGCTGTGGTCCTATAAAACTCAGAACAAGTTATCTGCACCCAATATGCAAGGGAAGAACAGACACAGAATACATGTTGCCATTGCCATAAGGAGGAGATGAAAAGTAAGCAGGGGTCACGCAACAAAAACAGTTCTGAAGCCTGCAAGGCAAACTCCATTTGATTTCAAAGTCTAAGAGTCATTTATCATCTGGGCTGTAGAAAACAGTAGTCCCACCTTTTCAAAGGGACTCCACAGAGGCCTTACTCTCTCCAAATGCTGGGGTGAGGGTTGCAACACTAGGGTTCATTGGGAAGACCACCTTTTTCCCAACTACACCCTCTCCAAACATTGGGGCAGTACTCAGGTTCTCTGCCATCTCTGGGACATATGCTCAACCCCCTAAGAACAATAGGGAATCATCAGGGTCCCCCAATCCCTGGTTTTTGTTCTCCATCCCCTCTAAGGCCTGAGGCACTGAAACTGTTTCTGAATAATGATACAGAAGGCCTGCCCCCTGCCAAAGCAAACTCATCCTCTCCATTTGTGTGGGCTCTCCTGGCCTGAGATTTTCTAGCTCTAGAACTCAGCTTCCATGGTTTTGCTTCTGAAGTCCTTTTTCCTTCAATTTTATCCCATTTCTGTCCCTTTTAGTCCTGACTGGCAGTGGTTCCATTTATGGAAACTGCAACAGTCTTGTCGGTTTTCTATGCAGTCTGCAGGGATCAAAACCATCAGATATGACTTTTCTCCACAAATCTGTTTATGGTAACTCCATATTCAATCTCCACTTGTCCTATAATGACTGACTGATTCCATGTTTAGTTAAATACTAACATGAGCCCCTATTAACTGGGGTTACACTTTCTGGAAGCACAGAATTCTCAGACCATCAATTTCTGTTTTCTTTGTAACTAAGAGTTCATTTCTCAACTTTTCTCCTTCCTGTCACATTTTACTATAAGCTTAAAGAAGTACCTAGGCTGCATTTTACACATTTAGCTTGGAAATTTCTTCAGCTAAGTATCCCAGCTCATGAATTTTAAATTCTGCCTTTCATTGAATACCAGTAGTCAATTTTGCCAGAATGTTCACCATTTAAAACAAGGATTGCCTTCCTTCAAGGTTGCAATGACATATGCATCATTTCCGTCTAATGCCTCATCAGAAGTATCTTTAGAGTCCATATTTCTACCAACAGTCTCTTAAAAGCATTCTCGACCTTCTCTATCAAGCTCCTCACAACTCTTCCAAGAGTTTCCTCTTACCATTTAAAAAGCCAACCAACATGTTTGGTCCTTGCAAACCACAGCATCCCACTTCTCTGGTATCAAAATTTGTGCTGGTTTGCTAATGCTTCCAGAAAGCAATATACAAGAAATGGAATGATTTTTAAAAAGGAAATTTCATAGGTTGCAAGTTTACAGTTCTAAGGCCATAAAAATATCCCAACTAAGGCATCCAGAGAAAGATACCTTGACTCAAGAAAGGTCAATGGGTCCAGAACACCTCTATCAGTTGGGAAGACATTTGGCTGGAATCTTTTGCTTCTGATTCAAACAGCTTCCCTGGGGACATTTTCCTCCTGCGTCTCCAAATGTCTAGGTCTCTTGTTAGCCCTGTTGACTCTGAAGCAAGTATTCTGCAGGCATCTACATCTGATGTTTCTCAAAAATGTTTTCCCTTTTCAGGGACTCCAGTAAACTAGTTATGACCCATCTTGAACGGGTAGAGCAACATCTCCATCTAATCAAAAGATCATACCCACAGTTGGGCATGCCACACTGCCATGGAAATAACCTAATAAAAATTCACACCTACAATTGGGTGAGGCAATCTTCATGGAAACAATCCAATCAAAGATTCCCACCCTAAACAATAGGTCTGATCCCATAAGATTGGATCAGGATAAAACATGGAGTTTCTGGGTACATAATAATTTCAAACCAGCACACCCTTGAACCCTTTCATCTTTATTTTTACTTAAGAAATAGTTGAGTGGAGATTTATTATTTTCTGGAGATAGCTGTGTTTAGTAACTAAATTGATTTGACTGAAGTGTTTTTATAAGGAGGAGGCAAGGAAGATAGATTCAGAAATTTTTTTGAATCAAATTTTGGGAATGTTCTTCCAATATCCAAATTTTGATGCCTGTGAATGCTAGGGAACATGGCTGGTGTATCAAATTTTGACTATTAGTTCATTATCAAATGACTTTTTTTTAATAAAAGCCACATGACTGTCAGTCCACAAATGTCAGAAAACTAAAGCCATGCTGCAGACTAGTTACATGGGCTAGAATTGCATGGTGATATTTGGCTGATCAAACTTTAAAGGCAACACCATAACCTTAAAATATGTCAACAATGCTTAGTCACCCCACATAGTCTTCAGAAAGATGAAAGATGCTAAGAGTGGTTGTGGCCAATACATCATGGAAATTGGCCTCCTCCAGTACAAATGGGTCAACTTTGGCAAGAATCACAAATCTGGCATGCAGTGGTAGCTTCAGCAACTGACACATAAAGCCCATTACTTTGTGTCTAATCTGTGATGGCAAGTGTATTCTCAGGTCTGCTACAATGATGAATCCTGGCATAAATGGTGGCAATCTTGGAAGTGCAGGCTCAATGAGCAACTTAATACCAGCCATCTACATGGGAGACTACATGGGTTACCAGCTACGAGTTTCTTCTACATTCCATAGCAAGAAAGCAGAGAGTGTTTAATCTCCCATCCTGTAGTTTTCTAAGTGGTATTCCAAATAACTGAGCCATTGCTAACCTAAGTATCCATAAAAATATAATAAGGTTTAGTAAGGGGAATGTTTTCCAAAACTAATACAATGGCCCTAGGTTCTGCCCACAGAGTGGTGTGATCATGCCAATTTTTTATTCTCCATAGCTGTTGCTGGGGTTGAACATCTGTAACAGCCCATTTTCAGCTCAAGTGAACCATCAGTTAACCAGGTTTGGACATTAAAAGGAATCTGTGGATCAAGGGCCACGTGGATCATGTGGATTTACTTCAGGTAGCAAAGTGGAGAGAAATGTTTCCCCAAAATTGATAGTTGCCACTTTTCCAAGTAAAGCTGAGATGCAGCTGGGCAAATTACACTGCATTCTTTAATATGTCATTTTCATCTGAAAAGTGAGATTCTTAGGGCCCCTCCCACATATTTGGTTGTTGAGTCTGAATTGACGCATAGCAAAATGGGAATATTAGTCATGAAGCCTCCCTGGGTCAGGTTTCAAAGGCACATGAGTACCATGAATAAATTAAAGCTATTTTTTTAAAAGGATGTACCTGGTAGCTATATCATGAAGACAACAATTCCAAACTCCCCACCCCACCCCAGGGGTGTCTAGGCCTGGAGTGCTTCCCTTTGCCAGAAGGAAAGGGCAAAGTTTGCCATTTGGCAAAATCATGAGTCAGAGAAACCTGTAGCTCAAATGGGTAATTAGTGTTTAGGATCCCAAAGGTCTACACTTCTTTACATGTGGAAAACCTCACTTGTAGGAAGATCCCACTTTTCTACTCATGGCATTTCCTGATTTGAAGGATTCTCCCTGGTGTTTATGTGAGACCAAGTACAAGTATACACACCTTAATTTCTACTATAAATTCAAAGGTAGAAACAACCACAAAAGTACAGTGAATTGGTCTATAGGCTCTACCTACAAGGCAAATTTAATATGTGTTTCCCTTTTTCCCTTATGAATCCTAAGCAAACCAATTTAGGTGAATCCTGGCATTCCCTATCTCCACAGTAGAAGGGAGCATAGTGTCTTGGTGATTTGGGCTCCTGAACCTAACAGAGTCTTAAAAGTTTCAGCCCATTCCCTCCCTGAAGTTTGAGATCTTGGTATCACCCTTAAATATCTTTTCCCTTAAGGTAGCTGTGGTCTGAGAAGAGGGTGAGGGAGAGAAAAGTTTATAAAGGGAGAGTTTGGATCCATACCAGTACATAGGAGACATTTACTTTTGTTTCTGTTGGCATGGCTTTTGCTTGCAATGCCACCAAACAAAATCCATGTTTTTGTTCTACTTTATATTGGATAGCAAGATCATCATTAGTAATGCCATCAATTTCAGTTCTGAGGACGTCTTGACTCAGCTGTCACTGCCACATTGCTTTGTTGCTGGGCCTTCAGGGTTTGCCCCTTTGAGCTGACCTCAACTTGATTTGCACAGTGACATTTTTTCAAGGAGACAAATTTAATGCCCCAAAACAGCATCTTTATATTTCACCTGGTTTCAACATATGGGCTAGAAAAGTTTTCCAGGGCTGCAAGCCTGACTATACTAGTTTGTCTAGAATTCCTTGGGTCACTTTCTTTTCTGCTGTAATGAGTCATCTGCATCAGCATTGTAAACCCAGTCCAGAGTAAAAAGAGACCAGAAACTAATTTAAACCTCTACCCAAGCAGTTTGTCTATATTAGGGTAATATTCCATAAAAAGAACAAATCTCACTTATAGCATCCAGGATCTAATCCAAAAATTGCTAAGACCTTTTAATATTGTCTGTGAATGAATCTAAGTTTGCCATGATAGACTACTGAAGAAGCTGACCTATGAGACAATCTGATTATTGTGACACTTTCTTAAAAAAAAACATTATATACCCAACCCTATCCCTTTATCTCTTAAGCAAACTGAAGTTCTAATAGTACACATGGTTTCTACTCATAGAAGTTGTACATTTCACTCCTATCACAGTCAGTGTTCATAAACCGGACTGCAACTGCAGTCTGAAAAGTGGTGGAAAAGTGTGCTCAATTAAAAAGAATCTTTGTATTAGTTTTTTTCAGTGGGGAAAACATGAGGCTAAGACTCAAAGTGACTAGGAAATGCTCTCTCTAGAGGAGTATAACCCACGATGAGAATATGCACAAGGAGATATCTTTGAACCTACTCCATACTACTTAGCATGCAACCACCTCTTCAATTCTTACTCTAACAGCCATAGAGTAAAGAACCATTTATTATGCAGTTGACTATACATTCAATATGGTTGCTATCTATTACTCTGGACTTTCCTCCAATCCTGTTAATCAGTCCATAAAGTCCCTACCCATCTTCTTTCAGAAATCCATGCCTCTGTCAGTATTCCATAATTATATGCAAAACCATTGCCACCTAATGTTTGAAGGGTATAATATTTTTTGCATACTTGTATACTCCCAAGTTAACCTGACACAATTTCATTTCATGGAGGCTTGCTGGAGACATGAAACTCCTGGGTCAAGACAAAGGATTTTGTTACAGCAATATCAGGAACCAGAGTATTAGTGTACCCTTATTCCAGTTCTACGAGTTTCAGTTCTCACAGGTAACACTAAGAGATCCAGGTGACTTCTGCATCTGTAGTCCATTGCATTACAGAGGAGAAACAGTTTAGGGAGTTTAGGGAACCTAAATCTTTATAATAATGGTAGTAAGCCAATCATCACTTTGCTCCTGAGAGAGACACTATCTGGATTTTCTAAAGCTTTCTGAAAATCTGCTCTTTCTTATTCACAACAAACTGTTTTACTTTTCCTACTTTTTCTAAAACAGCTGCAGTCCTGCACTAGCAATGATTATGTTTCCTTCCAGTAAGGTAGAAACTATGTTAGACCCACGCAGACATATTGATGTTTTGAAGTTTGTGGACCTCATCAGAGTTCCTTCAAAAATGTGGCAGTAATCTTCACAGCAAACTCAGATGTCTATTTTTGAATTGTAATTTCTTGTCTCTTTGCTTTTTCCTTTGCCATTATTATTGTTTCTAGGGGAAGGTGACTTACAGAATATGTAAAATATGCCTGTTTGGAATTGCTTTACAGAGAGCTTAACTTTACCATTAATTATTGTTTACTAAAGACTCTAGTCTTAAAGCTTAATACAAGCACCAAGATATTTTTGGCTCCACTTAGAAATGGGAATCTTGCTGTCAATACATCAGCTTCCACCATAAACATAACAGTTGTTTTTATATCAGTGTGTTCCTGTAAGACTTCTCAAATATAAAGCAGACCTCTTATATGATATCAATATTTTACAAAGCTATCAGATGCACTTAGGAGCTTAGACTGTTAGCATTCATGCATAATTTGCCATTGTTTCACTTAATGATGAAAAGATTATTTTTGGATTGCTGTTTAGTTTTCTTCTACATTAAATTTTTATAAATGATTGATTATAATGGATATTTTCCCTTAAATTATAATGTGGAACATTGACGTATTGGTCCACATTTAGGAAACAGTAACAGCTCTAAGGTTCATGTCACCCTACAAGCAAAATTTATATCAATATAGAGAAGACTAAATAAAAATGAGGAATAAGTGAGGTTTGAACCAAAGTTAAGTTGTGCGTAATGCATACTCAACATTGATGGACTCCTTCAAATATGAAATCACTTGGGGTCATTCAATTCACAGTGAATGAAGAATAAAAAAATCAAAAATTTGTCTCCCATCAATTACTTAATTCAATGTTCTGTTGAGGATCAATTGAGTTACTTTAGAAAGCTTCAGGTTAATATAATTATATAATACAACTCAAAATGTTGGGAGATAAGATCCTGAAAGCAATACGCCAAGTAATGTGTTTTAATTACATTATTTAACTGAATCAATAAGAGAAGTATGAATTAGGAATTAGAGGAATGAAACTTGAGTAGTATTTTCTTAGCTGAAAATTCTACTACATATATATATGAGCCTGATACATAAGAGAAACAATGAAAGTCTTATTTCTCAAAAAACAGAAGGAGAGTTGGTATTTGTTTTAGTTTATTAATGCTGCCAGAATGCAATATACCAGAAATGGATATGTTTTTACAAAACTGATTTGCCAGGTTACAAAGTTACAATTCTAAGGCTATAAAAAGGTCCAAATTAAGATACCAAGAAGAAGATACCTTCTCAGAAGAAAAGCAGCATCAGACTTCTTCTGTCAATTGGGAAGGCAGAATGATGACATCTGCTGGCCTTTTGTTCCTGGGTTTTGTTGCTTTCAACTCCTGGTTCCAGTGACTGACTTTCTGAGCTGCTTCTGTCTGTCTCCAAGCATCTCCAAATGTCTGTGTCTGAGCTTATTCCCAAAATGTTTCCCTAGTGTTGGCTTTTTTAAGGACTCCAGTAAACTAATTAAGACATACCTTAAAGGGGTAGGGGTCACACCTCCACAGAAGTAATTTAATCAAAAGGTCCCACCCACAATTGGGTGTGTCACATCTTCATTGAAACAACCTAATCAAAGTTTCCACCCTAAGCAATAGGTCTTCCCCCATCAAGATTTGAATAGGATTTGTGTTGGTTTTAATCTATTATGTACCCCCAGAAAAGCCATGTTTTCTTTTAATCCTGATTCAATATTGTAGGCTGGAAACTTACAATTAAATTATTTTCATGGAGAAGTGACACACCTAATTGTGGGTGTGGGTTTTTGATTAGATGGAGATGTAACTCTACCCATTCCAAGTGGGTCTTGATTAACTTATTGGAATTCTTTAAAAGAGGAAACATTTTAGAAAGAGTCAGAAATGACAGAGCTGACAGAAACTTCAGAGTAGAGCTGATACAGATACTGAAACTTGGAGAGGTATGGGCACTTGGACATGCCCATCATCATGCGATGTTAAGCAAGCTAGACCTGGAGAGACATCGCCATGATATATTAAGCAAGTCAAACCTGGAGAGAGCCAAGGGAAGTCAAGAGATATAAGCCAGCCCCAGAGAAGAAAGTGAGGAACCACCACAGGAACAGAAGCTGAAAGCAACAAAGCCCAGAAGTCAGGGACCAGCAGATGCCAGCCATGTGACTTCCAGCTAATAGAACTTTCCAACCCCATCAGTTTTCCTTGAAGTACCTTTCCATGGATGACTTAGTTTGGACATTTTTATAGCCTTAGAAATGCAAACTTTTAACTTATTAAATTACCCTTTTTAAAAGTTATTCCAGTTCTGGTATATCACATTCTAGCAGCCTGCAAACTAATACAGTATTAAAAGAACATGGCTTCTCTGGGGTACATAACAGTTTCAAACCAGCATAGTGTTCCTCTGTAGAGCACTGAAATTCTTAGGCCTTGCATCATTTTGTCAGCCTTTGCTGTTTTCTAAATCCTACAAAAAGATATAACATTGCCCCCATTGTTTTTGAACTATTTTTGAAATTAAGAAAGAGGAATTTAAGGCTGGTTTAAAATATGGAACACAGTTTTGTTGCTAAAGACCTAATTCCTTTGATTGTTCTCTGATTTGTTTCATGAGATCAGATGCCCAAATTCTAGCCATGTTCTTATAATTGATTCCTAACCTGAGTTGCCTATATTTTTCTTCAAACTGGATTTATTAAATTGTGTGGTGCTGCATCCCTATCTCAGCTCTCTGCTGATGGTTAATCTTTTAAAATTGCCTGGCCTTCCCCTAGTTTAACCAGTTCATACCTAGCCATATGCTGATAAATACTGAGAGAATGATGAAAATTATATAGTATCAAGTGCAGTAGACATCTTTTTTCTTGTCATTTAGCTTTCATATTGTACTTGTCAGAGTTCTCCAGAAAAAGAAAAGTCATTGTAAATATATAAATAAATTGAAATATTTACTATAGGAATTGGCTCACCCATCTATGGGGATTGACAACTCCACATTCCGTAAGGAAGGCCACAAGTTGGAAACTCAATGAAGGTGAAGTTGTGTTCTCCAGGAGAGACTGCAGGTTGGAAACTCTGATGAAGTTGACATTGAATTCCCCAAGAAAAGCAGGCTGACTGAAGTAGAGTTAGAAATTGTTCTTTATGATTGCTGAAATTCTCGTTCTTTCTGAATGCTGAAATTCTCAGTTCTTCCTTTAAGGCATCCACATTTTTGGATGAAGATATTTCTCTCATTGCCGAAGGCAATCTCCATTATTGATTATAAGTCAACTACCTAATGAATTAGATCCATTTACAGATCACCCTCACAGCAACAATCAGAACAGTGCTTGCTTGACCAAACAACTGGACACTATGAACCAGCCAAGTTGACAAATGAAATTAACCATCATAAACATGTGTATTGGTTTACTGTCTGTTCTAGTTTGTTAACTGCCAGAATGTGTTATACCAGAAACAGATCAGCTTTTATAAGGGAAAATTTATTAAGTTGCAAGTTTACAGTTCTAAGTCTGTGAAAATGTCCAAATTAAAGCAGGTCTATTCTAATGTCCAAATTAAGGCACTAACAAAAGGTTACCTACACTCAAGAAAGGCAGATGAAGTCAGGGTTTCTTTCTCAACTGGAAAGGCACATGGCAAACATGGTGACATCTGCTAGTTTTCTCTCCAGGTTTCTTGTTTTATGAAGCTCCCCCAGGGGCTTATTCCTTCTTCATCTCCAAAGGTCTCTGGCTATTTGGGCTTTTGTGGTTCTCATGGCTCTGTTGTGGCCCTGTCACTCTCTCCAAAAAATGTTTCCTCTTTTAAAGGATTCCAGTAAACTAATCAAGACCCACCTGAAATGGGTGGAGCCACATCTCTCTCTCATCAAAGCTTAGTACCCATTATTGGGCATGTCACATCTCCATGGAGATAATCTAGTCAAGTTCCACTACAGTGCTGAGTAGGGATTAAAAGAAATGGCTGCTTCCATAAAATGAATCAGGATTGAAACATGGCTTTTCTTGAGTACATAATCCTTTCAAACTGGCACACTGTTCTTCCCTTCACACATGAATATGGTGGTTTGAAACTGTTTGTATCCCAGGAAAAATAAGTTCTTAAATCTAATCCATTCCTGTATATGCAAACCCATTGTAACTAAGACTTTGGATGAGGCTACCTCAGTTAAGATTTCACCCCTCTCAATATGCATGGGTCTTAATCTTCTTACTGGACTCCTTTATAAGAGAGTGAAGTTCAGACAGAAGGAGAGAGAGAGAGAGGACCAAAGAAGTAAGAAACTGAAATCAATGAAACCCAGAGGATGGAGAGACCAGTAGACAGTACATGTGTCTTGCCATGTGGCAGAGGAGCAAGGATCACCAGCAGCCTATCTTCAGAAAGAAAGCATCTCCTTGATGATGCTTTGATTTGTATATTTTCTCAGCTTCATTATTAAATTCCCATTGTTTAAGCCAACCCATTCTATGGTATCTTCTTTAAGCAGCCTAAGAAACTAAAACAGTGAGTTTTCTCCACTCTCTACCATGATAAGCATCTAAACCAGGATGACCATTGGACCACTATCCTATTGGATCCTATTATTATTGGGGAATTTTCTCATGACCAAAGGAGATAGGGTTCTTCTATTGGACACTAAAAGAATGAAGTCTTTGCTTCTGAGATCATGAATTGCAAGGAACAGGTAAACCTAAACAGGATAAGGGGAATCCTTCTAAACACACAAGGATCCCAAAGGAAGATGGAGGCAATACATAGGAAAGTTGAGCTCAAAACTGAGCAAAAACTAGAGAGATGCCTCACAGCACTTTTGACTCACTGAACATTTCAGTTAAGAGAAAAAAAGCATTTTCCTTTTTTCTAAAGTTAATTTGAGTGTGTTACTTTCAACTACAATTGAAATGAAACTGAGCAATTATTTCAGCACTAATGATAAATATTTGACGATATACGTGAATAATGTTATAAAATAGTTGAAGTCTTAGTTGAGATGGTAGAGATTTAGTGGACTGCATGGAAATATTTTTTTTAATTTTATTTTTTTAAATTAATAAATATATTAATATTTTAATATATGAATATTCTCCACAAACAGGTGCCCAAAGACTTGAAGTATACAACAAAGAAGCCATAGTTATTGCCTTATTGTATGATTCAAGGGTTGGAGTCTTGCAGAATATTGTCATCTTGAAATATACAAGTAGACTTTCTTAACCAACTTCCATTTAATTGATTTGTCATATGTGTCAATGCTCTATTTCTTCTATAAAACATATAGCCTCTGTCCCTTGGCATGCTTATCGCAAAAATCCAAGAAACTACTTTATTATCTGTTTATGCATTTTGCTCATACAAATTAAATTGCATACTTACCAAAAAATAGTTACCATTGATTCTAAATAAGTTTTTGTCAATTGTTCATATTATTGTAACCATGTGATTCAGTTAAATATCTAAACCAATGAAATATAAGTATGAGATTAAGTTTAAGGTTTATAAAAGACCAAACAGGAGCAAGACATTAACAATTACTGTTGAATAATATGTAGGTTAGACATATATAAATATGTGAAAGATGTAAGGGGAAATTATGAAAATAGGGGGAAGTTATAAAGATGTAGTATCCCGATTTTATATTGCTTCACAGTTACACTTAAATTTTGGCTCCACTATAAGTAAACAAATTGAGTGATGAAGTTTATTCAGGTTATTTGCTTTTTGCTCTGAAATCCATAACCTGATTTTATACTACTCTGCTCAATATTGCAGGGAACAGGGTATGACCCTTGCTACTACATTTCTCAGGCTCCCTTCCTCACTTGCATTTTATCATTTCAGCCATTTGGAGCTACGTGCTTAAGATGGGCAATGGAACTAGAGAAGCCACGCCATTCCCCCACACTTCCTCCTCTTTCTCTCTCTGTGCTCTTTGGGTGGTATCTCTGGAATGAAAATGCTTCCTCAGTAGTTCTGTCTCCATCAGTTAGCTTCCCTCTCTGTGATCCTAATATTATCTGCTGCTCTTCTCTTTAAAATTTCACCACTTGTCAGATGTTTTAATTTCCTAGGTTGATGAAAGTAGATACCATGAAACGGGTTGGCATGGCAATGGGAATATATTCACTTACAGTTTTGAGGCTGATATTCAAATCAAGCCTGGCTGTCAGCAATCCTTGGTTCCTCTGCCACATGCCAAGGTACTTTGCAGCATCTGCTGGTCTCTCCCTTCTCTTCTGGATTTCCCTGATTTCATATTCTTGCTTCTATGGCTTTCTCTCTCTTTGTATTCATTCCATTATAAATAACTCCAGTAAGAGGATTAAGACCCATTCTAGATGAGATGGGTCACATCTTAACTGAAGAAGCCTTGCCTACAGATCCTGCTTGTAATGGGCCCACACCCACAAAAATGGATTAAATTTAAGAATATGCCTTTCTGGGTTACATGCAGTTTCAAACCATGACACCAGGCAACCCAGCTTGTGAACTCTACTAAAATCATCTTCTCTTTCTATCCCTCAATTCACAGACACAGAATTGGCTGTCTTCATCTTTAATTTCCAAATTGTTTTACTTTTTCATTTTAGCTCTTCCAGTAAGTCCACAACTGTATTGAATTCCTTCCATTGAATAATCTCGCATGGGTCATCTAGTTTTATATAGGCTTTAACTAATGTAAAGGCAAACCATATACAACAAAGTGGTTTTACAGATAGTCTGAAAAGTGTAACTATTGAAGTCTTCAGAGTCAAATTCATAAACGGCCTACATTTTCCAAAGGGTCATTTTGTACCATAACAAATATCTTAATTTATTTGATCTCTTAAATTATTTTTGTCTTCCACTTGATATGTATGCAATCATTTAAAAAAAATAGGAGGGGGACCTAAACCAATATTTCTAAATACTAAAGCACCTAGAAATGTAATACATAGTGATAATTATTTTTTTAGATCTATGGCTGTTCTATGACTTTATAACGTCTTGATTAAAGCTGCTCTTTCATCACACATTAGAATCACATCAATAGAGCTCCTGAAAAATAACAGGGAATTACAATCAAGAAACCTGAAAGTTCAAACCTTTTAAAAGAGATTTCCAGGAAACCCAAAGACAACAGGAGAGACATCTGTGGAAATATTGGCATCTGACACTAATGGCTAAACCAAACAGTAAACACTGTATAACTCCTAGTTAGATAAACATAAAACCTCGCATTAAAGGACTATTTAACTTGGTTTCTTTTACCCCATATATCATTTCCTGCTTTCAATAAAAAATTGCAGGGCATACTAAATGGCAAAAAACCCCAAAAGTTTGAAGACAGTAATCAGGCATCAGAACTTCATTCAGATAAGGCAGATGTGTTCAAATTAACAGACCAGTCATTTAAAATGACTATGAGTAAAATAAGGACTTAGTGGAAAAAGTGGACAACGTGCAAGAGCAGATGATAATGTCATCAGAGAGATCTGAAATCTAAGAAAGAATAAAAAGGAAAAGATAGAATAAAAAATAGTGTAACAGAAATGGAAAATGCCTTGATGGGCCTCTCAGTAGAGTGGACATGGCTGAGAAAACTTTCAATGAGCTTGAAGATACAGCAGTAGCAACTTCCAAAACTGAAATGCAAAGTGAAGGAAAAATGAAATAGAAAATAATATCCAACAACTTGGGAACAATTACTAAAACTGTAATATAGGAGCAATGAGAATATCGGAAGAAGAAAGAGAGAAATATTTGCATTAATAATTACTGATAATATTCCAAAATTAATGACAGAAACTGCATAACACATGCAGGAATCTCAGATGACCACAAGTAGTATAAATACCCCAGAATTTACACCTATACATATCAGATTCAATCTATAGAAAATCAAAGACAGGGAGAAAACAATGATAGAATTCAGAGAAAGAAAACACCTTCATATAGAAGAATTTATACAGAATAAGAATTACATTGGACTTATTTTAGAAACCATGCAAGCAAGAAGAGAGATGCGTATTGAAGAAGTAGGAGGAGGAGGAGGAAGTGGAGGAGGAGGAGTAGGAGGAGACCCACCGCTAAGAGCAGCCCTACCATGACCACCACCTCCACCACCACCGCCAACCTGAATTCTGCATCTGACAAATTGTCCTTCAAAAATGAGAGAGAATAAAGAGTTTAACATACAAAAAAATGTGGAAGATTTTCACTAGTAAACATTCTTTGCAGTAAATGTTAAAGGCTTCTGTGATGACAATAATACAGAAAAGAAACTTGGATTTACTTAAAGGATAAAAGAGCATTCAGGAAGGAATACAGGAAGACAGAAGTTTTTTTTTTAACTTTTCTGATTTATAACCAATCAGACAGTTAGCAGTTTGTTCAAAATAGTAAAAGCAAAAATACATGAAATGATTAAAGTTTGTGGATAAGTGAGATGAATATATTCCAATTATTAATGTCTATTCACCTAACAACAGAGAATCCAAAAAATAAGGCAAAAACTAATAGAACTGTAAGGAAAAGTAAACAAAGCCACTATTATATTTGGATTCTTCAACATTCCTATGGCAGGAATTGACAGTCAAATAGGAAGAAAATCAGTAAAGATATAGATGAACTGAACAGGATTATAAACTAACTGAATGTAATTGAGTTTTTCTGAATACTTTATCCCAAAACAGCAGTATACACTTTCTTTTCAAATTCACATGGAATAGTCACCAGGAGAGACCACATTCTGGGTCAGAAAACACATCTTAATACATTGAAAAGAATTGAAATTATGCAGAGTGTTCTCTCAGACTACGGTGGGATTAATCTAGAAACAAACAATAGAAAGACAGCTGGAAAAGCCCAAATTGTTGGAGACCAAACAACAACCTTCTACATAGCACATGGGTCAAAGAAGAAGTTCTCAAGACAAATTTAAAATAGTTTGAACTAGAGTGTGGTAGTTAGATTGAGTTGTCAACTTGACCAGGTGAAGGTACCTAGTTCTGTTGCTGTGAACATGAGCCAATGGTACATGAACCTCATCTGTTGCTCATTACATCTGCAGTCAGCTAAGGGGCATGCCTGATGTAATGAATGATGTTTGATTTAATTGACTGGTGCTTAAATGAGAGATTACAACATAGCACAGCCCAAGCAGCTCAGCATAACTCATCTCAGCACTCACAGCTCAGCCCAGGCCTTAGGAGATACTGAAAGAAATCACCCCGGGGAAAGTTGTTGGAACCCAGAGGCCTGGAGAGAAGGCCAGCAGAGATCACCCTGTGCCTTCCCACATAAGAAAGAACCTCAGTTGAAAGTTAGCTGCCTTTCCTCTGAAGAACTAATGAAATAAATCCCCTTTTATTAGAAGCCAATCCATCTCTGGTGTGTTGCATTCCAGCAGCTAGCAAACTAGAACAGATTTGGTACCGGAGAGTGGGGTGCTGCTGCTGTTTGCAAATACCAAGCATGTTGGAACAGCTTTTTTGAATGGCTAAGGGGAAGATTTTGGAGGAACTGTGAAAACAATGATGAAGAAGTCCTGGAGTGCTTGAAGAGACTGTTGGTGTAAATGGAACCACTGCCGATCTGGACAAAGGAGGACTCAAAAGGGGCAAATTGGAGTTTGCAGAGTGAAACCATGGAAGCTCGGGTCTCTCAGCCAGGAGAGTGGACCCACCCATATACATGGAGAGGGTGAGTTTGCCCTGAGGGCAGAGGATGAGTCTCCCATCTCGTTTCACTGGAAGATTTGTGCTGCCTCAGGCCTTTGAGAAGGTACAGCACGCTTCTTGGGGACTGGGGAGAGCCTGGCTGCCACCACATGGGGGGGTTGAGCATGTGCCCCAGAAATAGCAGAGAGCCCAAGTGTGGCCCTGATGCCTGGAGAGAGTGGAGCTGAGAAAAAGGTGGTCTCCTCAATGTTCCCCAAGGTTGGTTTGGAAAGAGGCAGGTAACTGCACAGGCCCTTGGAAAGGGTGGGACTGCCACTTTCTAAAGCTGAAGGATAAATGACTTTCAGACTTTGAAATCCAATGGTGTTTGCCCTGCAGGTTTTCCTTCCAGTTTCTCCCTATGGATCCTGTGACTGTCCCTCCTTTGCATATTGGCACCAGACAACTTCTTTTGAGATTCACAGGTCCACAGCCAGGAGAGAATTTTTTGCACCTTAATATTGTTAAAGGTGATGCATGTAGTTGCCAAGTTGACAAGTGGTGGACATGTGGTAGTTAGATTCAGGTGTCAGCTTGGCCAGGTGAAGGTGCCTAGATCTATTGCTGCAGACATTAGCCAGTGGTGCATAAACCTCACCTGTTGCTGATTACATCTGCAGTCAGGTAGGAGGTGTGCCTGCTGCAATGAATGATATTTGACTTAATTGGCTGGTGCTTAAATGAGAGATTTCAATGTAGCACAGCCCAAGCAGCTCAGCATACCTCATCTCAGCACTCACAGCTCAGCCCAGGCCTTAGGAGATGCAGAAAGGAATCACCCCAGGGAAAGTTGTTGGAACCCAGAGGCCTGGAGAGAAGGCCAGCAGAGATCGCCTGTGCCTTCCCACGTAAGAAAGAACATCAGTGGAAAGTTAGATGCCTTTCCTCTGAAGAACTAATGAAATAAATCCCCTTTTATTAAAAGCCAATCCATCTTTGGTGTGTTGCATTCCTGCAGCTAGCAAACTAGAACATTGTGGAAAATATCAAAGAATTGACTAAAAGTAAAACTCTCCTGAAACAAATAAGTGATTCTAGTAATCATTATAACTACAAAATTAATTCACGAAAGACAAGTCTTTCTATATACCAACAATGAAAAACTGAAAGTGGAAATGAAAAATGCAGAATCATTAACTTTAGTATTCCCAAAATGAAATACTTAGACATAAATCTACCAAAGATCTACATGAAGAAAGCTAAAAATCTCTAATGAAATAATTTAAATAATATCTAAATAAATGGAGAAATATTTCATGTTCACAGATAGGAAGGTTCACTGTTACTTAGCTGTCAGTTATTCACAACCTGACATGTAGAGTTCATGTAATCCTGATCAAAATCCCAGCAAGTTAATGTGTAGATACCAACAAACTGATTCTAAATTTTATATGAAAAGTCAAAAGACACAGACTGGCCAATATAATGATGAAGAAAAAGTTGGAGGGCTGATACTATCCAAATTCAAGATTTATTATAAAGCTACAGGTAACTAAGACAGTATGGTGTTCTTGAAAGAATTGACACATATATAAATGGAACATAATGGAGTCCAGAAATAAACTCATATAAGCATATTCAACTGCTTTTTGACAAACGATAAAAGGAAATTCAATGGAGAAAGCTAATCTGTTCAACAAATGAACACATGGTGTTTGAAAAACTGAATATTCACATGCAAAAAAAAATAAATCTAGATGGAGCCCTTATACCTTTCACAATATAACTCAAAATGAATTACAGACTTGAATGCAAAACACAAAACTATAAAATTACTTAATAGTAGCTGGAGGAAATCTAGATAGCTTTGGGTTTAGCAATGCCTTACAACTCCTAAAGTATGATCCATGAAAGAAAAACAACAGATAAATTGGATTTCATTAAAATAGAAGTTGTTGCTTTGTGAAAGATATTTTGAAAGAAGGAGAAGAAAAGCCACAAACTGGGAGAAGATAGGTGAAAAATACTTATTTGGCAAAAGATTTGTATCCAAAATATACCAAGAACTATTTTAAACCCAACCGTAAGGAAAAAAATAAACAGTAAATGAGCAAAAGATTTCAACAGACATGTCATCAAAAAGATATGCAGATGGAAAATAAGCATATGAAAAGAAGTTCATCTTTTGCCATTAGGAAATGACAAATTCACCCAACAATGAGATACTACTACATGCCTGTTAGAATAGCTAAAATCCAAAACATGGGCAACACTAAATGCTGCTGAAGATGTGGAGAAACAGGAGCCTTCATTAGTTGCTGATGGAAATGCAAAATACTACAGGCACATTAGTATACAGTTTGGCAGTTTCTTACAAAGTTAAACATCTTCTTATCAAATGATTCAGCAAATACGCTCCTTGGTATGTGCCCAAATGAGTTGGAAATTTCTGTCCACAGAAAAACCTGCATTGAATGTTTATAATAATATTATTCATCATTTTCAAAATTTGGAAGCAACCAAGAGATCATTCAATAGGTGAATGTATAATCCAACCATGGAGAATGGAACATTATACAGTAATAAAAAGAAGCCATGAAAAAACATGAAAAACACTGAAATGCCCATTAAGAGATAGACCTACTTAAAAAGATGACAGATCGTATTATTCCAACGGTAGGACATTGTGGACAAAGCAAAACTTTATATACAGAAAAAGATCAGCGGTTTCCAAGAGCTCAAGGACATAATTTCAGAGATTAATAGATTGTAGTAGAGGACATTTCTTAAGACAATCTGTATGATATAATCATGGATACATGACATTATGCATTTATCAAAATTCATAGTACTGTACAATACAAAGATTGAACCCTAATTCAAACTATGGACTTTAGTTACTAATAATGTAACAATATCCACTCAAAAATTGTAACAAATATACTTGTGGTAGTTAGATTCAGTTGTCAACTTGGCCAGGTGAAAGTGCCTAGTTATATCGCTGTGGACTTGAGCATGTGAACCTCATCTGTTGCTGATTACATCTGCTCTCAGCTAGGAGGCGTGCCTGCTGCAATGAATGATGTTTGACTTAATTGGCTGGTGCTTAAATGAGAGAGCTCGATGTAGCATAGCCCAAGCAGCTCAGCATACCTAATCTCAGCACTTGCAGCTCAGCCCAGGCCTTTGGAGATGCAGAAAGGAATCACCCCAGGGAAAGTTGTTGGAAGCCAGAGGCCTGGAGAGAAGGCCAGCAGAGATCACCCTGTGCCTTCCCACGTAAGGAAGAACCTCAGTTGAAAGTTAGCTGCCTTTCCTCTGAAGAACTATGCATTAACTAAATAAATCCCCTTTTATTGAAAGCCAATCCATCTCTGGTGTGTTGCATTCCGGCAGCTAGCAAACTATAACAATACTACACTAATGAAAGATGTTAATAATAGGGCAAAATGGGTAAGTGTATACATGAATGTATATTATATATACCTACATGTGTGAGAGGATATATGGAAATTCTGTACTTTCATTACAACTTTTTTGTAAGCTTAAAAATACCCTGTAAATACCATTTATTAATAAAAAGAAAAACCTCTTTAATTCATTTATAATTTCTTAATTCAATATTAATAAATTATATAGAAAAGATATAGAAAAACATCATTCATTAATGTGGAGTGAATGTTGGGAATTATTGTTATTATAGACATTTAATGTATTTTTTCATTTAATACTCAAACAAAATTTTAGATGTTATGACGGGTAAATTCATATGCTAACTTGGTTAGGTTACAGTCAAGGGAGTGCTGATTGTTACTTTGCTGTGTTTTGTGGATTTAAATCACTAGTCAGCTGATTGCATCTATTGCTGATTACATCCATAGTTAACAAAAGACATTGCCTTCAGCAACGAGATAAACCTCATCCAAGCAGTTCACGGCCTTAGAGGGAGAACTGAAAATTTTAGCAGTCAGAAAGAAGAATTTCTACTTCAGTCATCCTATTCCTCCTGGGGAATTCATTGGGAACTTCACTGGTATTCCAGTCTGGTGACACGCCTCGCAGAATTTGGACTTTTTAATCCCTATGCTCACATGAACAACATGATCCAGGTTTTAGAACTTTCTACGTTTTGTTATTTTGATTATGGAATTTTGAGCTAAACTTTTATAGATTGTCAAAATCTTCAAGTTGTGACTCCTCTCTGGCTAAAAGGAGCCCTTTCAGAACTTTCCAGACAGAATTTGCAACTATCCATAATTTTAAGCCAAGATTTCTCAACTTCAGTGCTACTGACATATTGGGCTGAATACTTCTTCTTGTGGGAGCTCCCGGTGGCTGTGTTTTATGTTTACCAGCATCCCTGTGTTGGATGTTTACCAGCATCCCTTGCCTGTATTTGCTAGATTCCAATTGCACAACCCCCTTGTGGCAACAAAAATGTCTTTATACATGACAAATCTCCTCTGGGAGAAAAGGTACCACCTCTTGTTGAGAAGAAATATAAAAAATAATAATAATTTTAACACTACTACCATCCCCTTCTTTTGAAAATTACACCTTTATTAAATTTTTATGTGTTCCTTTTATGACATTAAAGAATAACTACTCTTCCATTGAAATGAGGTTAACTTTGTTTTTAAGTAATTATGATTTTTGTTATATATGATGCTTAGAAATTCATACTTCATGGGTGATAGGGTTAAAATGACAATGTGATTGACAAAAATTGAATTAAATGGCATAGGAGAAATTAAAGACTTAAAAATTTAGAATGGTTTAAATTGCCTCTTGTTTTATTCCCTTGCCTTTTTATATTAATTGGAAGATGTAACAAAAAAATAATAGCGCTCACTTGGGTTTTATACCCAACTATAAAAGGAAAGCTTTCAAAACTTTATCATTACGTAGAATGAAATCTATAGTTTTCATGGAATGTTATTTATCAGGTTAAGAAAGTTTCCTTCTTTCCCTGGTCTGCTGAGGGTTTACTCAATAATTATTTTAAAAATTCACCAAGTGTTTATTATTTATCTATTGAAATGATAATTTTATTTTTATTCTTTTACATGATAAACCATATTTCCTCATTTTCAAATATATTAAATCTTGGAATGGTGCTCACTATTTGGACCTTCTATTAATCGTTTTGTATATAGCTGAATTCCATTTGCTAATAGTTTGCTTAGTATTCTTGTGTCTTTGGTAATACAAAGCTATTGGCCAGTAATTTTCCTTAGTTGTAATATCATTGTAAGGTTTGAAATCAAACTTTTTATGGTTTTGAAAATGAGTTTGGGACATTATCTCTGGAGAGTTCATGTAGGTTTACTATTATCTCTTTCATAAATGTCTGAGAATTCACCTGTGAAACATCTGGACTAGAGGTTTTTTTTGTGAAAAAGTTATTAATTATGGTTTCAATTTATTTAAAAGCATAAAATCATTCACATTTTCTATTTCTTCTATGTCAATAATATCTTTTTAGTAGAAAGCCTTATTTCAGTCCTGCTACTCATGATTACTGTTTTTCCTTTATTTTTTCTGATACTCATACCAAGGGTGTATTAATTTTATCAATCTTTTAATGAGTAAACTTCTGCATTTATTAATTTTTATTTTCTATGTTTTCATTTTCCTTTATTTCTGTTCTTATTTTTATTATTTAAATCCTTCTAAATTATTTGGGTTTAATTTATTGTTATTTTTCAGGATCCTTTATCTTAGTTGCATTCCACAAGGATTGATCTGTTATTTTTTTCATTATCATTCACCTTAAAACATTTTCCAATTTCCTTTAATATTATATTCTTTAACCTGTGGGTTATTTAGATGTATGTTACTTAATTTGCATTCATGTTGCACTTTCTAGTTCTGTTTTTTTTTTTTTAATTTAATTCTACAGGCATCAAAATGCATTCACTAAATTACCTAAATCATTAAAATACATGGAACTTTGCTGTGAGATATGTGATCTATTCTGGTGTTATAAAAAATTATCATTATGCAGGAGTTGGGTATAGTTCTTTACACATTTATTTGTTCAAGTGAGTTAACCTTTGTGTTCAAATCTTTTATATCATTTGTGATTTTCTATCTACTTTATCCATCACTTGTTTAGGGGTATATATTAAAATCTCCAAATATAATTCTTGGATTGCCTATTTCTCCTTTAAAGTCTTACATCTTTCAATGCTTTTAAGTTATGTTATCAGGTATCCATACTTATAATTGTTATACCTTCCTGTTTATTTGAAACTTTTATTGTTATGAAAGATCCTCCATTACCGGTCTTAATACGTCTTACCTTGAAGGGTTTTGTTTTGTTTTTTGTCAGATACTCATACAGCCATGTCTGCTATATCTTTTTGTTTAATGATTGCATGGTATAACTTTCACCCTTTTACTTTAAATTTTTCCATGCCCTATTCAAAATTATCTCTTGTAAGCATTACATATTTAGGTTTTGTCTTGTTATCTAATATGATGATCGTTTTCTGTTCAGCAGTTTCATTGAGTTATAATTGACATGTGTAAAACCATACATATTTAAAATGTGAAAAAAAATTGAGATAATTTATAATGACTGAAACAGATCAGTAACAATTTTATTGATTATTCTCCTTTATATTTATTTTTCCTTTTTCACCTTACATTGGATTGATCAAATTTATTATTGTTATTATTATTATTATATTCTCTTTGCAGTTGATGTGGCCATACCACAGAAGTGAGGATTTCATCTATCATTTGATTTAGATGTCAAAATCCATGACATCACACATGTTCCAAGAGAACATGGAGTTTATCACTCACATATGAGATTTTCTAGGGAGAACAGAGTGAGGTTGCAAACTGGTCCTAAATGGCTTAAAAGAGCAGGGAAAAGAGACTGGTGTCTTATCCAGTCTTATCCTTTATGGTGGATAAGGGGTTAAGGGCTGGAGAGAAGGTTCTTACATGTGTCTGTACCTTGTGTGGTTTCTGCAGATGCCAAAGAGACATATCCGGGCTTTCTTCTCTACTTGCTAAGATATGAGGCAGGAGCAAAAAGGGGAGAGGTGGGGCTGGAAAGCTGTTGTCAAAGATTAAAAAATGTTCAGTTCCCAGACCATGCACCACCACCACCCCCCAAAAATGCCATACTTTTTAGTAGAACATCCTTTTATTTTTATTTTAATAGACATCAAAAAACACAATATATGTATTTTTCCATGTATTGCAAACTCATTTAAATTGGTACTTTTATCATTTTCTTAACACAAGTACCATTCATGACTGATTGTCGGTATTCTCAGTGACACATTCTTATAACACGGCCCTTCTCGCTATTCATCTAAAAGCCCGTGGCTTCCACTGAGGAGATATCACTGTCAGAGCACAAAATCCAACATCTCTTCACCGTAGAATGCCTGAAATCTCTGTTCATCTCAGCAGCCTCCCACCAGGTGTCCTCTTAGACTCCCCAGAGTTTTTCCTTTCTCATTTGTGGTTTAAGAGTGAGAGAATCTGAAAGAAATATTTACATATCTTCTGAAGATGTCTTACTTGTTCTCTTCTCTTTCACTTGGGAATTATTCTATTGTAAAAGTTGCAGTTAATATGGAATTGCCCTTGTGTATACTGTGCTGGTTGGTATCCAAACAGTTTTATAAAGCCAGTTATTCTATGTAAATTGTCAAGATTTTGTAGTTATTTACTGTGAGAAAATAAGCCTATTATGGCTGGAATCTGCAGCTGGAATTTTAAATTAAGCCTGAGTTTTAATACAGAGCTCAATCTTGGTACTACCCTACAAAGAACTGAAAGTTAGGTTTTTAACACAATGTTCAAAGCCTCCACAGTCTAAATTAAATTGCAAAGGTTAGGAGTGTGAGTTCATGGAGGTAAAACAAGAACCTCTCCTTAAAGAAGAAGCCATAGGAGGTGTAGTTCTAAAATGAAATCTCATTCTATAAGGGTAAATGTTTCCCTCTCCAGAAATGTCATGTGTTCTGTTTATAAACGTGTTCTGTATATCGACTGTGAACCAGACATGTTCACGGACATACTCATCAAACCCTTAAAAGAACTTTAGGAAGACTAGACCATGATTGCTCTCATTCTAAAGATGAGGAAACTAACTTTCAATTTATCTCAGTATTTAACAAAAGTACTGGGCAAGAATTAATGTGGAATCAAGGTGTCAGATTCCAAATTCAGGGTATTTTCTATTTCATTACACTACTTCCAGCTTCACTCCTGAATAACTATTATTTTAAGATTCTTCACATTGATGTGGGTAAAAAATGCCTCTAAAACATAGGTGCATATTATAAAACCATTCATATTTAAAAGATTATTTGTAAGGGAATGAGATGGACACAGTTTGCCATTTCAACCTCATCATACCATTTTCCTGACTTTCAAGCAGCCAAATGTTTTCCATTATCACTATGACATTTAACGTTGACTTAGCTTTTTATATTAGAGTCTATGTAGTTTTCAGAGGAAAACTCATCTTTTTTTTTTTCACATGGGCAGGCACTGGGAATCAAACCCGGGTCTCCGGCATGGCAGGCGAGAATTATACCACTGAGCCACCGTGGCCCGCCCCAACTCATCATTTTTAAAACTAGCATGATGTTATGTGGTTTGAAGTTAGATTTAATCTGTAATTGTTATTAAAATATTTCAGCTTTTAAGCAGTTTTTAAAGTAAAGAAGAAAACATATCATGAATTAATTGAGGAGGGATAGATGCTTCAAGTAGAGGAGCTATAATGTTCAATTTAAAGATAATTGACTACTGGTACGGCCTTTCATTAAGACTAAACATTCTTTTTTCTCCCTGTGTCTGTTTCTCTCTGTTTCTGTTTCTCTCACCGAACTCTGTTCTGAGAGTTGAAAGAGGATGGGGAGAAAAGGATGACTGAGGCTTAAGGAAACTCATATTCTGGAAATTCAATAAAATCTTTCTTCTCCTTGCTTTCCTGTGTGAGTTTTAATGTTTTTGGTTTCATTAACATAGTTTAAGTATCACTGAGACTCACTTTTCTCAAATAAATTGCATGCTAAATTTGTAAGTGAATTACAAATTTTTATGTTTTAACTTAACATATTGTCCCTTTATGAGGCACCCAAAGAGTGGACCTTGTAGTTATGTAGAAGATAAGTACATCATGAGAGAAGTTAGTTATAGATTTCTTATTCATTCAAGCCTGGTACAGCACAGTGTTGAATAGAAATAAGTGGAAATATCTGGGCTTATTTCCAACTAGATATTTGGCAAAAATAGTCAATCACCATGAGCAACCATTCTCTTCAGTTCCCAGGAAACCTAATTCTACCATAGACTAACATATATTTGTAATTATAACCACAGGCAGATCTCCAAAGAGGAGGGGACATTAGACACACAAGCATACCTTCTAACACAATTACAGTATTACACTTGAGAAAGTGATATATCTGTGTTTTTCCAAGGTTTCATTTTGGCACTGAGACCAAAGTACCATGCGTGCTCTGTTAAGCCCCTTTTTAATCACACTGAATGGCATCATGGAATGGTGAGCACTGGCTGCAGAAGGAAGCAGTAAATAAGCCAATACACACAATGATTCACAGGAGAGGTGCACTGAAATTTGCCTAACAAATCAGGACATGGGCAAGTCATGTCATAAACCTCGGCAGACATAAATGACAAAAAAAAGCTTGGGCCTGGGAATTCCTTCCGTGAAATGTCATATATATTAGTCAGCAAAGAAGAGAATTTATATGGGAAGCAAGACAGATGGCAATGGCTAAAGCAGACGCCAACTATCACATGCTGCTGTATCCACGCTGGCTTCCTAAACCTTGGCACTAGAAAAAGTTGGCAATTACTGCTACTTGATCTATTGTTACTGAAGTCTGATCTTCTTAGACTAATGGTTAATTTTTTTGTTGTTGTTAATTGTAAATTAATGCTAACCAGGCAGTAAAATTTGGCTAGAATAACCTCTAATCCAATCTCAGGAGCCACTGCTGAATTGCAATATTTGCTTTCAGTATATCTTTCTACATATAAGGCAGTCATAAGATTTATTTATTCTGGTTTCAACCCTAATATATAAAAATATCAGGAGTTGTCACTTCCATCTGTACCACAGGAAAATGCTGAGCAAACTGAAAATCAGTAAATTTTCTTGGCCATGTCAAAGAACAGGAGTCACAGGGTAAACAATGACTTTCAAATCTGGAGATATCAATGAATCCAGAGAGTTATAGCTATGGTCTGCTTACCTGGAACAGATGCTGCTGGAGCCAGGAACTTATGGAAATACTTAAATAGTAATTTGATGAATTACTGGCATGAGAGGGAGAAACTCTTGGGAACACATTGTTAAGGTTGACATCTTTTGAATTTTGCCTTTAGACACCCCACCTGGTTTTTACGGGGAAGAGCCAAGAAAGATTCACTCCTGAGACCAGAAGAGGAAGGGAAAAAATAAATATTCTGAAATACACCAAGAGAAATCTTCATAACAAAAATTAACTCTCCAGGGAAATTCCCTATCTTAATTGGGGGAAGTAGATTTCTCCCTCTGAGTACCCTCTAGCCTTCCTGTTTCACTTAAGGGTAGGATAGATAACAAGAAACATTTGTGCAGTCCCTGGACATGGGCACATTAAAAGACTGAGATTTATTCTTAAGCTTATAGAATTCTTCCCCTCCTCACCTTACCACCACACCAACAGGGCTCCAGTGGATTGCATCTTTACAAGAAAAAAGACAGATTCTTTCTGAAGAGGAATACTTATGGGAACTCAAGGGCTACAGTGAAAACAAAGAATGAAGAATTTGAAAGCTCTGACACAGCTACAACAAATATTAAAGACAGTCTAGCTCTTAGCACACTAAAGGCCTATTCACCTCAGTTCCTCTTACCTGATACAACATGTTTGAATTTCTACAACAACAACAGCAAGAAATGAAGATGTGATAAAATAAAAGATAAAAACAGAGTCTGGGCTGCATGGGTTGTTCAGTGGTAGAATGCTTACCTTTCATGCAGGAGATCCAGGTTCGATTCCCAGACCATGCATCCCCCCAAAAAAAGAATAGTAAAAAAGTTGAGTCTGAAGATACATAGCAGCATCATAAGAAGATCTGGATATAATGTAGATGCTGGAACTGTCAGACAGGCAATTTAAAATAGTAATGATTAATATGCTAAGGACTCCAATAGAAGAAGTAGACAACATGCAAGAATAATTGGGGAAAGTAAGCAAAGAGATGAAAACCCTTTGAGAGAATCAAAAGAAAATGGTCAAAATAAAAGAAAAAAACACACTGAAAGAAGTGAAGGTCATCCTTTATGGGTTAGGGTTGCTAGACTAGACTGGTCAAATTAAAAATTAGTGAGCAAGATAATAGATCAATACAGACTTAATTACTCTTAAACACAAAGAGGAAAAAATGATGGGGGAAAATAGCTACCAGAATACCCAAGATCAGTGGTGCAATTTCAACAGGTATAACTTACACATAATTGGAATACCAGAAGGAGAAATAAGAGAAAAAGAGGCAGAAAAATATTCAAAGTAATTGTGCTGGTTTGAAAGTATTATGTACCCTAGAAAAGCCATGCTTTAATGCTGATCCAATCCTGTGGAAATAGCCAATTACTTTTAATCCTCGTTCTATATTGTATGTAGAAGCTTTTGCTTATATTGTAACCATGGAGATGTGACTCACCCAATTGTGGGTGTGACCTTTGTTTAGATGGAGATGTGACTCCACTCATTCCAGGTGGGTCTTGATTAGTTTACGGAATACTTTATAAGAGGAGACATTTTTGAGAGAGTCAGGAATGACAGAGACAACATAAACTTCAGAACAGAGTCTAGATAAACGACAGAAACCTCAGAATGGACAGAAACTTCACAGCAGAGCTGACACAGGTGTGGACACATGGAGAACAGATACACGGATGTTTGGAGATGCTTGGAACCCAGCAGACATTGCCATAAGATGTTAAGCAAGCCAGAACCTGGAGAAAGCCAAGGGAAGCCAAGAGATGAAAGCCAGCCCCAGAGAAGTGAAGTAAGGAACCTCCACATGGACAGAGACTGAAAGCAATGGAGCCCAGGATAAAGGGGCCGGCAGATGCCAGCCACATGACTTTCCAGCTACAGAGCTGTTCCAGACCCATCGGCCTTTCTTGAGTGATGATAACCCCTTGTTGGTGCCTTAATCTGTACATTTTCATAGGTTTAGAACTGTAAACTTGTAACTTATTAAATCCCCCTTTTAAAAAACCATTCCACTTCTGGTTATATCACATTCCAGCTGCTTGCAAACTAACACAGTAATCATGACTGAGAAATTTCCAAATTAATGACAGATTAAAAACTACAGATTAAGGAAGCTCAGAGAAAAAACAAGTTAGGTAATAATACAAATCTTCACCTAAGTGTATATAATCATACTGCAAAAATCAAAGACAAAGACAGAAACTCAAAGAAAACCAGATTTTAGAAAACAAAAACAGAATGACTTACCTATAAATAAATAAGGATTAGGGAAACAGACTTTTCATGAAAAACAATGTAAGCAAGAAGAGAGTGGAGTAAAAAGTTTAATTGGGGAAACAAAATCTTAGACTCTATATTGGTGAAATTAATCAATGAATGAAAGATAAAGAGTCTCTTAGCAATTCATCATCAGCAAACCCATCATCAAGGATTATAAAATGAAGTACTTCAGGGGTAAAAAATTATACAGATCAGAATTTCAGATACACATAAAGAAAGGAAGAGTATCAGAGAAGGAACAGAAGAAGGTCAAATAAAATTACATTTTTCTTATTCTTCATTACTCTGTTTAAATTCATTGATGTTGTTTAAATTAATCATAGCAACTATATATTGGGTGATAATAGAAATGAATGAAAGGAATGAGAGTAATGTCATAGGGATAGGAGAAAAGAATTGGAACAATGTTAGGAGCTACCTTTACTACATATGAAGCAATATTGTGTTATTTGAAAGTGGACAAAGATTAATTAAAAATGTATATTAGAAACTCAAGGCAAGTAATATTAAAAATTAAAAGAGCTGTAGTTGATATTCTATGAGAGGAGATAAACTGAAATCATTAGATAGCTCAATTAAAAGTAGAGAAGGCAAAACAATTGAGGGGGGCAGGGACAATGAACAAATGAAAAAAATAGAAAATAATTATAAGCAGGGTAGATATTCATCTATATCAACCATATCAACAACTCCTTGAAAACTGAATATTCTAAATAAGCTGTACCTGTTTAAAAGTATCATGTACTCCAGAAAAGCCATGTTTAAATCCTGATCCAATCTTGTGGGAGCAGCTGTTTCTTTTCATCCTGATTTGGCACTATAGGTGGGAAACTTGATTAGATTATTTCCACAGAGGTATGGCATGCCCAGTTGTGGGTGTGATCTTTGATTAGCTGGAGATGTGACTCCATCCATTCCTGGTGGTCTTGATTAGTTTACTGGAATTCTTGAAAAGAGGAAACATTTTGGAGAGTCAGAAATGACAGAAGCGTCAGAGCTGACAGAAATTTCAGAGCACAGCTAACACAGATGCCAACACTTGGAGAACAGAAACACTGTTTCTGTTTCCCTAATCAAGGGAAGGCAAGAGATTAAAGCCAGCCCCAGAGAAACAAAGTGAGGAACCCCCACGGGAACAAAGGCTGAAAGCAACTGAGCCCAGGAGCAAAGGACCAGCAGATGCCATCCACGTGACTTTCCAGCTGACAGAGCAGTTCCTGGCCTAATGGCCTTCATTGAATTAAGGTATCTTTCCCTGAATGCCTTAGTTTGGACAATTTCATAGGTTTAGAACTGTAAAGTTAAAACTTATTAAATTCTCCTTTTAAAAAAATATTCCAGTTCTAGTATATCGCATTCCAGCAGCCTGAAAATTAACTCAGCACCTAACAATAAACTGTCTAAATATGAAGCAAAAACTAATACAACTGCAAGGAGAAATAGAAACAAATCCACTCCCATAGTTAAAGATTTCAACAGCCTTATTTCTGTAATTGCTAAAACAACAGACCGAAATTGGTGAGATGTAGTTGACCTAAACAGCACTATCACTCAACTAGATTTAATAAAAAAACATTTACATTATATTCCATCCAATCATTAGACTACCAACGTAGACCACATTCTGGGCTATGAAACAAACAAACAAAAAATTAGAAATATATAAAGCATTTTTCCAGACCATGGTGGGATTAAACTAGAAATCAATAGCTGAAGCAAAGATGAGAAATTCTCAAATATTTATTGATTAAAACAAAACATTTCTAAATGCTCCAAATAAAAATTCTAAAGAGAAACGTCAAAGTACTTCAAACAAATAGAAAATTAAAATACACCTTATCAAAATATGTGGGATTTAGTAGAAGCAGTGCTGAAAGGGAAATGCTAACAATGAAAGATTATAGTATTATAAATAATTAACTATCTACAAACAATAGCCTAAGCTTCCATTTTAGGAAACTAGAGAAAGAAGAGCAGTTTAAGCCTGAAGCAAGCAGAAGAAAAGAAATAATAAAACAAAGAACAGAAATCAATAAAATTGAAAGCAGGAAACTAATAGAAAAACAAAACCAAAAATTGGTTCTTTAAGGAGATCAATAAAATTGATAAACCTCTAGTCAGGTTAACTAAGAAAAAGAGGAAGACACAAATTATCAATGTAGGAAATCAAGGAGGATTCGTTACTATGATCTTGAGGACGTTGAATGAACCCATGGATATTTATTATCCCGTGGATAACAAAATATTACTATGAACAGGTCTGTGCCAAAAAAGAAAATAACTTAGATGAAATGGTAATATTCCATGAAAGACAAAATCTACCAAAACTCACACAAAGAGAAGTAAATTATTGGACTAGCCCTATATTTATTACATAAATTAAATCAATAATTAATAACTTTCAAAAAAAGGAAAGTCCCTGGTTCAGATAGTTTCACCAGTGGATTCTACTAAACATTTAAGTAAGAAATGACACCAATTCTCAACAATATCTTCCTGAAAATAGAAGTTGAAGGGAAACTTCCTAGCTCATTCTATGAGGCCCTCATTACCCTCATTCCAAAAGCAGACAGATTTCAAGAAAGGAAATATTGCAGCCCAATATCTCTCATGACCACAGATATAAAGTTATCTATCAATAAAATATTGCAAATCCATAATATATAAATAGAATTATGCACAATAAGCCAGTAAGAAAAACTCCAGTTATGTAAAGCTGGTTCATTTTTTTGAAAAATAAATAAACATAATCCATCACATCAACAAGGTAAGGAAGAAAAATAATATAACCATATCAATACATGCAGAAAAAGCATCTGACAAAATCCAAAATGCATTCATGATAGACTCTCAACTAGAATTAGAGGGAAATATACACAAGTTGATAAAGAACATCTATAAAACCTCTACATCTAACAGTATTTAATAGTGAGAAACTGAACACTTTCCCCCTACTATCAGAAAATAGATAAGGATGGCTCCTCCCACCACTCCTATTCAACATCATATTGCAAATTCTAGCTAATGAAATAAGACAAAAAAAAAGAAAGAATAAAAAGACATGCAGATTGAGAAGGTAGAAATAAAGTTGCCGTTGTTGAAAGATGACTTATCTTTCACTATGTGTAAAATTACAAAATCCTAATGAAAGAAGTAAAAAAAATCTAAATGGATGGAATTCTGTGTTCATACTTTTGGAGATTCAATACCGTTAAGATGTCAGTTGATCTCACATTTGTTTAAAGATTCGATGCAATGCCAAACAAAATCCCAGCAAGCTGCCATAACAAACATCCTAGAGGTTATATGGAAAGGCAAAAGACCTAGAATAGTCAACAAGATATTGAAGAAAATAAGAGTTGGAGAAATCACATTACCTGATTTTGAAACTTACAATAAAGCAACAGTAATCAAGATGGAATGACTGAGAAAAGAACAGACACCTAAATAAAGAAACAGAACAGAAAATCTACACTTAGACACAAACAAAGAAATCTGACTGCTCTTTGACAGAAGAGCAAGGCAATTCAGTGGAGGAAATATAGTCTTTTCAACAAATGGTGCTCAAACAATTCAGATATCCAAAAGAGTGAACCTAGACACAGGTCTTAAATCTTTCAAAAAAAATAAATAAAACTGAATATAAGCTTAATGTAAAATAAGAAACTATAAAACTATAGAGAAAAACATAAGAGGAATTTTTAGGTTTTGTAATAAGTTCTTAGATATAATACCAAAACCACAATCCATTAATTTGTTCAGTTTCTTTAAAATTAAAATAAGAAAATCAAAAGAGAAGCCACTGAGTAGGCCATGGTGGCTCACTGGCAGGGTTCTAGCCTGCCATGCTGGAGACCCGGGTTCGATTCCTGGGGCCTGCCCATTGAAAAAAAAAAAGACAAGCCACATACTGAGAGTATTTGCAACACATACATCTACTAAAGAACTTGTGTCCAAACTATACATTTATGTATAGAATTCTTAATACTCAACAGTAGGGATCCAAGCAACCCATTTAAAATTGGGCAAAATATCTGAACAGATACCTCACCCACAAAGATGTGCACATTGCAAATAAATACCTGAAAAGATGCTCAATATCACATGCCCTTAGGTAACTTCAAATTAAAACAAGAATGATATACCAGTGCCCACATAATATAATGGCTAAAATTCAAACAACTCAACATCACCAACTGGTGGAAAGAATGCACAGCAAAATGATACAGTAACTCTAGAAGATAGTTTGGTATTTTCTTACAACATTAAACATAATCTAAATAGAGTTTATTATTAATTGCTGAAAAGAAATTAGCAAGAAAAGAAGAACAAATGAAAGAAAGAATAAATGAATCTTAAAGGTATATCGCTAAGTGAAAAAAGCCAATCTGAAAAGTTTTCTGACACTCTGAAAATGCAAACAATAACAGCAGAAAAAGAGAAATGGCTGCCAGAGTTTGGGCATAAGGAGGAATAGTTGAATAAGGGAATAAAAAGGGATTATTTACGGTGGCAAAACTATTCCGTAACATAATGCAGTATAAATACATGAGACCATACATTCATAAACTCTATAGAAATATATAACACAAATATTTCTATCCTGTGTATAGGACAAGGCAAAACATTCAAATAAAAAAATCATTTAAGAAATCAGAAGATCCTAGAAGCAAGATGTAAAAAAAAAAGCAATCTAACTGCACCACAATTTTCTGAAATATCCGACTGAATGGTGTGGAGGAAAAGGTGCTGATTCAAGTAACTTTGGATATGAGTGGAACAGAAGTGTGAAGAAGCACTTTAGTCTAGTTGATGGAGTTGTTTTCCATGGGGCTATGAGTGATGGACTCTGATACTGGTATACTTCTATACTGAAATTAAACCATTCCATAAATGAATGGAGGGTAATGAGAGCCAAAAGACAAACAAAGGCTAAAATGATTCATATGATGATGGAATAGAATTGGAGACATCAAACTCATGTTTAGCCTTATCCAGATACATATGTTTACATGTAGAAGCATTCATATATATTTATGTGCACAGACACATAAATATACAGTGCAAACACAGGTAACTGTACACGTATAGATTCCCATGTTCTACCAGCTGAGAGGACCTAGAAACATCACATAGCAACAAGCAGCACACCTAGCATCCAGATGATGGATTTTAATAGCATTCTCCTTTAAAAGTAACCAGATCTCCTTGGAGAAGTTCCTAATGTTAGGATAGGAGCAGAAAATATACAAAATGAGCCAGGAACATCTAGCATGCCAGAAAGGAAGGAAAAATTATGAAGATGTGTTACAAGAGCCCAGAATTCAACCTAAAGATCTCTCGGTGGACAAAGCTGGAAAAGTTTGAGCAAAGGTATTATTAAAGAAGTATCGCATTTTAAACCAAAGTGGGACAGAGATATCTGAGTTCTTCCTATTATAAATTTAAAAATTGAATAACTAAATACATAAATCCCCTGTAGAAAAGAGTTCCAAATGATTTATGTTATAACTTGTCCTCAACCAGGTGGACTATAACTGCTCACTCCTCAATTGTAAGCTGTGAATAATTTCTTCCTTCCAAAGAGTACAGTACGGAAAGAGAGATTTTTAAAGGTTAACTTAACAAACAGTAGAGATACCTGAGCCGGCTGAACAAATTCAACGTAAATACTAATTAGCAATGATATCATGCACCATTAATATGGTATGATGAAAATGCCAAAATAGTAACAGCCTTTGAAATTAGGTAAAGGTTATATGGGGAGCCTCTAATTATTCTTGCTACTTTGATAAACAGTTGAAATTATTTCAAAAATTAAAACATTAAAATTTATAAAACAAAATATGGATAGTCACCTTAACTCCTTCCTGGTTATCCTTTATAAATTAATTTGCAACATGTTCTTTACTCATTGTAACTCTTTTAAATAAATGGAGAGTTTCCTGATCATCCGTATGATGACCCTGCCCGTGCTTTTGTGCCTATGGGTGATTGTATAAGGACCTTTGGCTTCTGAAGACTGTCCAGGAAAGTCTGAGACTAGTAGGTTGTGATGTACAGATCACAGACAGTCAATAGCATATGCATACTTTACCATAATTTATTAAAGAGTGCTCAACTTATTAAACAGTTCCCAGAAAAAAAAATCAATAAACAGAGGTAAGGGCAGATCTTATATTCTCTAATTTCCTTGAAAATAAATTTTTCAGGGTCAATATTTCTTAGTTCTAAGCTCAGAAAGTGTTAGAATGAATTTTTTTTTCTAATATGTAACATACATTAAGAGAATAAAATGATATATGGAGCAATTTATACTATATTATTTTTTCTTTCTCTAGTAAAAGACTAGCATATGTGATGTGCCAATTTCTATACTAAGCTCTGGAGCACCCAATAAAATTGGTTACAATCCAGTAGAAAAGAATGAATGAGGAAAATAATGTGGTAAACTTAGACAACTGCTAATGAAAGAGCAATACGCACATTCTTATGTCAATACATTAAAGGAAGTTCCTGTACCAAATGAATTTACAGTAAGTATAAGGGGATCTTAAAAAATGCACGTGATTTATCTAGGAAAAATAGATAAAATTTTAGATAAGGGGAACAACATTTGCCAATGCACAGAGAAATGAATACACATAATATAAACAATAAGGATGTAGAAGAATTACAGCTAAGGATATTTGGGATGGACTAACAAGGTGAATGTCAGTGGTATCTTTCTATACGGTTGTCAGTTTAGACCTGTTACTTTTCTACAGCTGCTTCATCAAACTATAAAACATTTAGCAGCTTAAAACAATACTCAATTATAAAATTTGGCTCTGGCAAACTCAGCCAGTTTGGATATTGAGATTAGGGTACTGCTGTGACAAATTCCTAAAAATGAAAGTGAATTTGGAATTGGGTAACAGATGAAGGCTGGAAGAATTTTGTGGCACTTGATAAAACAACAACAACAACAAAAACTGGAGAAAAAGCCATCCTTGTTATAAAGTAGCAGACAACCTGGTGAAATTATGCTCTGATCTCAGATGGAAGACTGAATTTGTAAGCTATGAACTTGTATTTTTTATTGAGATTTCCAAGCCCAGTGTGTTAGATGAGGCCAAGTTTCTTCTCAATGCTTGTAGTAAACTGGAAGAAGAAAGAGGTAAATTGACAGATAAACTATTAAACACAAAGGAGTCAGCACCTGATGATTTGAAAAATTCTCAAATCTATCCAGATGGCAAGCTATGAGACAAAAACCAGAAACAACCCTAATATCACCTTCCCTGAGTTCCCAGAAAATGAGTCTCCAAAGAATGTGTCTCCAAGAAGGATGCTGTTAGCCTGTTGCTGAAGAGATTTGAAGAGATTTGCCTCATGGATCCAATCAACCAACAGGAAATCATAAATGGAGTTACAATTATCAAGATCCTTTTGATAATTGTGGAAGATCCCTTTGTCTGATGGCTCAGACTTCCTTGAATTTTACAGAAAACCAACAAGGTTTTGAGAATTTTGTATGGGCAGAAACATTGCTATTCTGGATCTAAAGGGGAAGAGATGTTATGAAAAGAAGAAACAATGATGCCTCTGACAGAACTATGGAGGCAAAGTCTGGGCTGAAATGACCTCCTTGGGCCAAAATAGTTGGGCTGATGCCAAATGTTAGGAGAGCATAGACCCACCATGGCATTTGGGGAAAGTTCAACCGCCAACTTGATGTTTGGAGAAAGTAGGACATGGGCCCTAGCATTTGGGAAGAGTGTGACTGCCCCTTCTGAGTTGAGAGGAGTATGGCTAACTACTCCAAGAATTAGAAAGTGTGAGGTTTTTCTCCAGCAGGCCCAAAGGACAGAGAATTGAGCCAAAGATTAATCTCAGACCTTGATATCTAATGAAAATGGCACTGCTAGGTTTGGGATCTGCTTGGAATGTATGACCCCTTTTTTCCTTCTAGCATTGGAATGTTCATTCCATTTCCAAATGGAATGGCCTGTCATACCATTGCATTTTGGAGACAGTTACTTGTTTTCTACATTACACAGGTCCACAGTCCAAGAGGAATGTTGCCTCAGGGCATACCACATCCATAACTAATTTTGATGAAAATTTGAAATTAGAATTATTATTAAAATGGTTTAAGGCTTTCATGGTATTTGGAAGTGCTAAGTGCATTTTGCACATATTTTGGGGTTCTGGAGGATGGACTGTGTGGGATTGAATCATGTCTCCCATAAAAACATGCTCAAATTCAAACCCCCAATTCTGTGGGAGGGAAAATCATCTTCAAATATGGTTTTATAAGTGATTTAGATAAATGTATGTATTTATTACACAAGGACCCATGAAACTATTCTTGTACATACTTAAAAGTTTATATAGTCACGTTCAAAAATTCAATTTTGGACATTGTCTAAGTTTGCCTAGACTTCTATAACAACTCTCACAGAATGGTTGGCTTAAACATTAGGAATTTATTGGCTCACAGTTTGAAGGCTAGAATTCCAAAATCAAGGGGTCACAGATCATGCCTTCTCCAAAAAATCTGTAGTGTTCTAGTGGCAGCTTGCTGGTAATCAATCTCTGCCTCTGTCACATGGCTATATGTCTCTTATTATTTCCTTCTGTGGCTTCTACTTGCATGTCCAAATAATCTTCGCTTATAAAAATTCCTGTCATATCACTTTGGAAACACTTATTTTCCCTGTACCAGTCAGAATTCTTTGTTGTAAATTCCAGCTAGTTTAAATAGAATATGCATATCGAAGGATGTTAGGTAGTAAAACAGTCTCTAGAAATGTCCAAAAATCAGATTTCGATGTTACATATCCAGGAATAATATTTAAATAACTCCCCAAAGAACTGCTCTGGTGAAGATGCCACTCCTGCTGGGTTAGGGTCATCTGTCATGACCACCAGGATTTCAGGCTGTGTTGCCTCTAGTGAAAGGCTATTTCAGTCACGCCTCCACCAGAGGTGTCCTTTGGCAAACATTATGCCTGAGTGGCAGAATCCATTTCTCATGTCTATGCTCTGGCTGGATAAAGAATGTTGGCAAAGCCAAGCACTGGCTTCTACATATATGAACATGGGTTCAGAAGCTAGCAATTCCCCTAAATGAAGGTTATTTCATAATGCTGGCCAGACAAGAGAACATAAAAAAAAATGTACAGTACATGTTTTCATACTTAATGAAGCAATTTAGGCAAGTTTGATCTATCTTTAAAATCAGGATATTTATTAATACTCAGCATCATTATCATTTTTCAGGTAATTTGTTAAAAATCTTTTTTAATCTTTGATGATATATAGAAAATTTTACCTAGCTTCACAAGTATCTGTCTTCAGGGCAATCAAATGTTATAAGTATATATCCTATAGTTATATTAAGTTTTTATTAATCATGTAGGTTTTTATTTGCGATGTCCACATGCTGAGCAATTATGATATAATTTATTAAATTTATTTACTGAGACAACTACCACTGCAATTAAATTCTTTGACTTCCTTTTTTGTTTGTTTTCTTTTCAGGAATTGTGTCCGAGATGGCTATACGTATTTCACTTAATGAAAGCTAGCCTTGCTTTATATGCTTGTCTTAGTTTCCCATGAGTGCTATGGTGATGCCAAAGACTGGCCGGTTTAAGGAAGAATTTATTGGTTTATAGTTTAGAGTTAGGTGTCTAAAATCAAGGTATCAGTAGGCCATGCCTCTTCCAAAGTCTATAATATTGTGGTGGCTTGCTGGCAATTAATCTCTGTCTCAATCACATGGCAATATGCCCCTTTCTCTCTCTCCTCCTCTGGCTTTTCAGGTCCATATCCAAAAGTCCTATCCTTATATGTACTGTATGAATACTGGATTTAGCCCACTCTATTTCAGTTTGGCCAGATCTTAATAGGATCTTTGAGGAGCCTGTGTACTAATGAATTCATACCCACAGAACTAGGGATTAGGAAATGGAGATGTCTTTCTGGAGAATATGTCTCAATCTACTACATGCTGTCAAGATAATGTGACTGTCTAAAATCACACATGATTGTTGAAAATAAATAGTGCCCTATATTATGAGAGACAAAAAGGACTTATAATTATACACATATAGTACTCACATTATTGGTTTCCATGGGCTTCACTCCCATTGTTCATCCACTTTGAAAATAGTCATTATTCCTTTTCTTTTATGTATTCTATCCACCCATTAAGGTTTTGTTCAATTTTATTTTTAATGCAAAAGATACTCCCAGTACCCCAAACTTAGGAAAAAGTCATTTTTTTAAATTCTCCTGCACATTCTTAATCATTTATTTGAATCTCACGTTACTTTACCATATCAGTTTATATATATATATATATATATATATATATATATATATATATATATATATATATATTTAATTTGCGTATGGGCAGGAGGCACCAGGGATTGAACTCCAGACCTCCAGCACGGCAGGTCGGAGCTCTGCCTGCTGAGCCATGGCAGCCGCCCAGTTTATTTATATTTTAATGAATATATCTCTTTTTTGGCTCAATTTGACCATATCCCTAAGTAGATAGAGTTCATCACTCAAATTACTTTGTAATAACAGTCTTCAAAATAGATTCTAATATTCTCCATAGAAACCAGGATTTCAATAAACACTTACAAATATATATTTGACTATACTCAGTGAATATAGGGCTACAATCTCCAAATGTAGTAGAATACAAGAGTTTAGGGACAAGAAAAGCACAGCATTGATAAGATTAGGAAGCTTGAAATTAAATTAAATACTTTCATTATTATCAAAGTGGTTTTCAATAGAAGGAAAATGCTGGTGGGCTCAATTGAATCCTTTGAAAAACATCAGACAGTGCTTGGAAATATTTATTCAACATTGCTCAAAGAAACAAGCCACAATTTCTTGCAAAATACTATTTTGGCCACATATTTATTCACTCACTATATAAGAATTTAACCTACACCTATGACAAGAGTGACACTCTGCTAGGTATGGTGAGAGATACATAAATCATCCCTGTCCTGCAGTTGCTTAAAGATTTATATGGGGAGCTTAGTCTCTATTGTTGGACCCTAACCTGGTTGGTGATATCCCTCCTCGTAAATCATCCTTATATTTGAATAAGAAATCTCTATATTTCTTCACAACCATGACAAAACCTGCTGAATAATACAAGTTCATACTTTCCCCCTAAATTCCATACATCATATAGAAAGTAATAGATTCTTTCTGACTGTCTGGACAATTGCATTTTCTAAACAAATCTACATGTAAACTGATAAAATTCAAACTTGCAGGACGTTTTGAAATTCCAAAACACTCCACTTGATTTTAAAAGAACATTTTACAGAGATTAGAGGGCAAAAGGCAAAAGGTCTTTTATCTTGGCTGATTATAAAGTACCAGGTCAGCAAAGAATAATATTCAAGTAACTGGAGGTCAATTTATCAAAATTTAATGAGAAAAAAATGTGTGAGTCTTTCTATTGTAAAGTTTTCTTGAATTCTTGAGGTACTGAGTATCTTTTCTGAATTTACCAGAACTCTTATCCAATCATTCCATGCAAACTTCAAATATTTCATGTTTACTTTATGCTTGTGTTATACTAATCAAGAATATCATCCTAAAACTATGACAACCAACCATACACATGGCGGAGCTTCTGTCACACGAACTTCATCATATGATGGTATGATTGTCTTGACATTAATCCACATTAGTATTTACCTTTGAACAAATGTTTGGTTTCATTCTTTGATGTTGAGCATACAGAAAAGTGCTTACCTTCAGGGTTTGTTTGTTTTTTTAATATAAGGTAAATAATCCAGATGTCTCACAGATAAAGCTACATTAAATTAACATAAGTGTTTTGTTATATATTTTTAAATCAGCAAAAATTCTAGTGATATTCCCTAACAGGAGTAAGATTTAAACACAAAATGTTGTAGATTATCTTCAAAAATCAGCCCATTTTCAGATTGTCAGGAGGGCATAACCTAAGATCAGGAATGTATGATTCATGACTTATACTTAATGAATTGTTCTTTCATTTTTTTTTCTTTCTGCTTCATTTGAAGACTTTGAGTAAATTAAATTCATTTAAATAAGTTTTGAGTGAATTTTAGAATAAGAATATTTGTTTAAAAGTCTTTGTTCAGCAGTAAAATCAGCTAACTTAATTTTTATGAATTCAATAAATGTATGCCTCTCAAAATCCAATCCTCTGCTTGCTCCCTAGAGGTTACCCCCAAACTAGAATTGGTGTTTATCATTCCTTTGCAATATATAAACAATAATATATTATTTAATTTTATTCATTTTGGAATTATATAAAATAGTACACTCTGTATAGACTATGAAATATTTTTCGCTCAATAATTTATGCATAAGAAATATTTTCACCATTATACATTATTCATTTCCAGTATGCTATAATATATTCCTGTTTAAGAACGTGAATTTATAATTGTGGCACTTTCACATGAATAACATATATCTGTGAAAATTACTGCAAACTTATCCTCTTCATTTAAGGATTGTCCTTTCTTTTACTTTAGTGTGTTTTTGAAGACAGGCTTTAATTTCAATATAACGGATTAAGATATTTTAGGGTGTGTTTAAGAATGTTTTCTCTCCATTAAATTCACACAAAGATTATCCTACATATTTTTTAAAGATTCGTTTGTACTATTTAAGTCTTTAAGCTACCTGAAATCTATTTTAAATTATGGCTTAATGTAATAATCCAATTTAATTTATTTTCTATTATGATAACCAGTTGTTTTAGTACTATTATTAAACAATAAGTTATTTTGTCACTTACCTGCTATATTATGACTTCCAGTTTTCGTAAGATTGTGAATCTTTTTCTAGGCTTTCTTTTCTATTCCACTGGTCATTTTCACCTTCATCCTTGAATGAATTCCACACACTTATCACTCTATCAATTATTTTGGATTTATAATAATTCAACATCACATAGGATGTATATTTTCACTTCATTCTTCAGTCATGTCTTGGTCATTCTGTTTTGCCACATATATTTTAGAATTAGGTTGGAAAATATATTGGATTTTGAATAGAAAATTGCATTGAATATGTTAGTCAATATAAGGGGATATGAAATCTTTACCACTATTTGTCTCTCAATCCATGACCTTAATATGCTTGTAACAAAGGTGGAGATAATGGGCATTTTTGTCATTTCTGATTTTCAAGAGAAAATATGTTAACTTTGTAGAGAACTGTATCAGTTTAATAAAATTCTCTTGTAGTCCTTATTTGCTATATTATATTTTGAACATGAATGATCTTAATTTTTTAAATTATTTCCTGTATATTTTTATATTCTTTTATTTTTCCTTGAATCTTTTAATGTAACTTATTATATTTCCTAATTTTAACTCAACCTCACATTCCACATAGATTTAATATAATATCTAAGTACTCCTGACTACATTATTTTTATACTTTTAGAATTTTATATTTATGACCATGAGAATAATTATCCATTATTGTCTTATGCTAATCAGGTTTTGGTGTCAAATTATAATAGATTCGTGAAGATTTTGGATGCACGCTCTACTTTTTATTCTCAATAAGATCTTTACAATATAGAACTACAATATTTCTTGAAGGTTGTTAACACTAATAAGTAAAACCCTTTTTACTTTGTATTTTTGTGAAAAGAATTTTAATACAACTACATTATATAAATTATATAAAAGTCAGGTGGCTGGCATCTGCTGGTCTCTTGCTCCTGGGCTCTGCAGCTTTCAGGCTCCATTTCTGTGCGGGTTCCTTACTTAGCTTCCCTGGGGCTGGCTTTCATCTCTTGGCTTCCCTTGGCTCTCTCCAGGTTCTGGCTTGCTTAACATCTCATAGCAATGTCTTGTAAGCTCCAAGCATCTCCAAACATCCTCCTCTCTGTTCTCCACAGTCCACATCTGTGTCAGCTCTGCTCTGAGGCTTCTGTCATTTCTCCAAAATGCTTCCCCTTTTAAAGACTCTAGTAATCTAATAACGGCCCACTTAGAATGGGTGGAATAACATCTCTATCTAATCAAAAGATTATACCTGCAATTGGGAGTGCCACATATCTAAGGAGATAATCTAAAAAATTTCCACCCTGCAATATTGAATCAGGATTAGAAGAGACAGCTGCCTCCATAAGATTGAATCAGGATTAAAACATGGCTTTTCTAGGGTACATAATATTTTCAAACCAGCACATGATTGTTCTCATATAATTTACATTTGGTTTCATCAAACCTCTTTATATCTTTATCTGTTTTAAAAATTTCTCTGCTATCATTGTTATTTCTTCCTATTACTTTCTGTTTTTATATTCAACTTTTTGTCACTAACTTCTCAAAATTCAGATAGCTTTCATTAACTGATACCCATTTTCAACTTTTATTCTTTTCTAATAGATGCTTTAAGCCCATACATTTTCCACTAAGCACCACTTAATTACATCCTGTATTTTCATATGCAGTATTCCTTTAATATTTAGTTCCAGTTTTTGAAATGTTTTATATTTTTCATTTGGCCAATGAGTATTAAAGTATTTTTGTTTTTTCCCCCAAAAATGTAAAGATTTTCCTTTACTCTTTTGTGTTGGATTTTTAATTTTATATTATTATATTTTATATTATAATATTATAAAATAGAAATATTATATTATATTTCTAATTTTATATATAAAGAATGTGATTTCTATATAAGCATTCTTTTGAAATTTGTTGAGACACATTTATTGACCAATACATGATCACTTTCAGTAAATATCCATAAGTTTATGAGGTGAATATGTTTTCTCCAATTGCAATGTTTGTTCAGTGTATGTCTATTAAATCAAATTTGTGTCTGTGTTGTTCAAATATTCTACATTTTTACTTTTTTCTGTTTGAAATAATAAAATATTTATGAGAATCAGTTGATATTTCTCATTATTATTTTGGCTTCATCAGTTTTATCAATTTTTGTTTTAAGTATTTTGAGGCTATGCTATTAACTAGCATATTAAATTAAAACTGATATCTTTCTAGAAGTGGGAAAACATTAAATTACAGTGAACTCATCTACACATAACTGTTGTTTCTAAATGTCTCTTTTTTGCCTGCTATTAATACGGTAAACAGATCTTCATTTTGGTTCCTATTTGATTGATGTTTCATCCTCATTCATTTATTTTCAAATCTCCCACAAATTTACATTGAGCTATGGCTTGTAAATAACATAAAGATGAACTTTCTAAACCTAATCCAATAATCTGCATTTTTAAATGGCAAGTTTAGGTCAAATTTTGGACTTCTTTCTATAAACGTCCTACTTGCTTTCTAATTGTTCCGTTATCACAATTTTCTTATTTCTTAATTTTTCTTTCACTTTTTTAATTCTGTGCTGGTTTTCTTCCTTCATTCCCTTATTGCAAGATATACACTCAATTCAAATCTACACCTAAATCTAAAGTAAATAAATACATTAACTGAAATCCTGAATAATATAAAAGTTCAAAGCACTTTAATACCAATTGTGCTTCCTAAATTTCACGTTCTTTTAATTCAGTATTTTAACATTGTTCCTTTCCATTAATCTCATAAATTATCATTAATATTAATACTTTATGTATATAATATATATTTATACTACACTGATGTTGAAAAAGTTTTTCTCACACCTCAGACCTCCTTTCTGGGTTATATGTTAGTCTAGAAATACAATCTAGAGTTTAGTTAAGCAAAGTCCTGTTTGTAGCAAAGACCTGTTAATGGTAAAGTAATCCCATTCCTAAAAATAGTTTTGTTGGGTACAAAGGTCTAAAATGAAAGTTACGTTCCTTTAGCATTTTGTAAAACTCATTCTTCTCTCTCCTGTTTCCCATGATTTTCTCTTAAACAGTTACTCTGTGTCATTCCACTGCAGGTAAACTCCCTTTTCTTTCTGGCTGTTTTTAAAATAATCTGTTGGTCTTTTGTATTCTAAACATTCATATTAGTAGATCTACAAGTGAATTTATTGTTTTCTGATATATCCGTTGTACTTCCTATATCTGTGTTACAAATTTTTGTACCTATATAGTGGTACAAATTTTTAAGTCATTAGCTCTTCAAATATTACTCCTTCAGTCATGTAATATCTTTTCTGTACATCAATTAACCATATAGTGGATGTTCTAATTCTATCATCTTTGTCTCCCCTCTTTTATATTTTCTATATTTGTATTCCCTTATGGTAACTTCAGGGTAATGTTTTCTATATATCTTTGAATTCAATATTTCCATTCAGCTGTGTGTCTTAGGTATTATTCAATTCGTATGTTGAGTTTTCAATCAAAACTAATGAAATTATGGATAAAATTTTATTTGGTTCTTTTTGCATCTTTATGGTCACTTTGGAGAATGTGGTAGTTTGAAATTATATATACCCCAGAAAAACATGTTCCTAAATTCCTGAGTGTAAACCCATTGTAATCTCATTTGGATGAGATTAATTCCGTTACGGTGTGTCCCACGTCAATCATGATGAGTGTTAATCCTATTTCTGTAGTCTGTGATAAGGGAATGCATATCTGAGAAAAAGAAAGTGACAGGAAGCAAGAAACTACTTCAATGGAACATGGAAGAGAAGGGAGAGACCAGGAAACACCGCCATGTGCCATGTGACAGAGGAGCTAAGGATTGCCATGCAGCCAGCCTTAGAATGCAACAGTCTCAGGGAGAAAGCATCACCTTGAAGATGCCTTGATGTGGACTTTCTTTTGTCTCAAAACAGTAAGCTACTGAATTCCCATTGTTTAAGCCATCCCATTTCATGGTATTTGCTTGAGCAGCCTAGGTAACTAAAACAGAGTCGCATGCTGCTTACTCATTGTTTTTAATTCCTATTAATTTTATTTCATTAAACATTGTCTTCATTATTATTTTAGAACTATAACTAATATCTTATATTATAAGTATTTCAGGGTCTAAATTATTTGTTGCTTCTGACTCTCATTCATGGTAGTTTTTTCATTGTGGTTTGGTAATTTTTTATTGTGATATCAAAATTGCTTGATTTATTTTTTTATTTTTTATAGGCATACATGCTCAAGCACCTTTCAAAGTCAGGTCTTACCATACAAGTTTCAAACTCAGCACATAAACTTGTAATAGGCCCTCCATATAATTTTATAGTCACAGTATTGTCTCTGGTGATTGACTCTAGGTCATCTTGTGTCTTGAATATACTTATTGCTCATGATTCCCTATTATTTCCAAGTCAGTGTTTTGTGTCGTTGTCTTGTTTTTGACTTTGGAGATTTCCCTCATTTTCTGTGAATTATGCCTATCACGCATCTGCTTTTTTTTAAGATTGCCCTTCATGCGATATGGGATACATGGAGTGCCTTTTTTTAATTTTTGCTTTTAAGAATATAGGTTTTAGGTTAATATAGTTGGGTTGAATTATGTCTTCCTCTTAACTCTGTGATTCCAGGTAAGGTTGTCTCCTTCTGTATGTGTCTGCACCTCTCTCTTTCTATATCTATTTCATTTATTCATTCATTCAATTAATGAACATTTACTGGGTGTCTAGTTTGTCTAAATCATATGAGGTGCTATTCCTGAGAATGTAATAGTGAATAAATCATAGCATTTGCTCTAAATAAACTTAGATTCTAGTGAGGTTACAATGTGGTATAATTATTATTTGTAGTAAATAGTTAACAATGAATTCTAAGCTCTTTACCATAATTTATCCCCTCACCTATCCTATCATATAGGTACTATCATTGTCCCAATGTGGTAAAGTAAAAATACGTTTTAATACTCTTCACTATATAATATTTTTCATAATGTAATGTTTTTGGTATTTCAGATCTTTAGACTGAGAGTCAAGAGATATATATTCTGTTTTAATTTTACCACAAATAACCACAGTGATTTGAGCATGTCCTTAAAATTTACTGAGCCTAAGCTTTTGCTTATGTGAAGTGGCACATAAAACCTAGATGATGAGTCAGGACCTTTCCAATTTTGAAATTTCATGGCAGTTTATAAAACAAACTCTCAAGAGGGTATGGCATTTACAGATTAGATTAACTCCAGATAATGTATAAGTAAGGAAAATGATCTTTATGTGTATGTGTAAGTATGTGTCAATTATTCTTTTCTTCTCAATTTTTCGTAGGTGCTAAATGCTTAAATATGTAATCTAAGAGAAGAATATTTCAAATCTAGGTAGAGGGAGGTAGAGGACACAGATTAAACAAGTGGAATTCTACTGCAATAAATTAATGGGAACAACAAAATATCTTCAATGGTAATTCATGAAATTTATGAAAGCTATTTTGGGGGTGTATATTATTTTATGCCTTTCAGAAAACAAAACAGAACAAAATAAAAAAGTCAAAGACATTAGAAAACAAGATTGTGCAGCGGACCCTGTTAGACTTTCTCCATGCAAAATCTGAGATATCTGCCCTTCTGAGGCCTTGGTTAGTAAGGCCTGGAAAGTCTAAGAATGGGAGCTCTAAGGACTGGAATTAAATTTAATTTAATATGCACAGCCATCCCCTATTCCATTCAATTCCATCCCCTAGTTTATTATTTATTGATATGCCATAGTTTTGTCATATTGGCACCATGATGTGACAACTTACTGGCAGCCTATCATGGTTTCCAATCCATTACAAGCAATATGCTGTCATTGCAAGTGATCATTTAACCTCATACAACCAACAAATGAAACTCAAGCATAGGAGTGAAATCATGTGGCAGTACTTGGATATAAGGTAATCATCTGGATAAGATATAATTATGGTTATAAGAATTTATTTTAGGCTATTTTTAAAAAAATACATATATTTTAAAATTATTTTATTGGAACCAATTTTATATGCCCCTCTGAATATAATTTATACTTTACAGTAATTTAAAATACTTTGAAAAATGAAATGTGTTGTTAGTCATATTTAACATTGCATTTCTTTTGTAGTGACTATTAGGGCTTTTCACAATATCTGATTTTCTCCTGGCAAATGGAAAACTGAACTTTCTGGCCCTCTCATGTTTGGTTGCAGCTATGCATATTGTTCTGATGTGTCATGTCAGATGGAATTATTTAATTGTATAATGATAGCTTTAGTGTAATGATCCTCTTCCTTATCTCTTTCTGTTGGATCCCTGGAGCCTGACTCGAGAATGCTTGGAACAGAGTACCCAGCAGATTCCCACTGGACATGGATTGTGAGCAAGAAATGGATTTTCATTTATCCAATATTTATTGAGTGTCAATTGCTCATTCAGTCATTCAATATATAATCCAAACCTGTATAGAGTATGATATACGACCTGTGCCCTAGAGGAATCACATTCAAAATACATTAGTTAAAATTCTGTGGATAAGGATTGTGATGAAAAAGAGGCTGCAGTGACAGAGAATGATAACAAGGGATGGCAATTACTATGGTAGGATGATTTTCCTCTGTCTTATTTTTATCCACAACACTCATATTTTTACTTCTTTATTTTTCACTTCTTTCTTTTTCTCCTTCCTTTTCCCTCCCTCCCTCTCTCCCTTTCTTTCTTCCTTCCTTCCTTTCTCTCTTTCTCTCTTTCTTATATATGCTTGTCCAACTCTACTCATTAGAAGAGAAGTTTATAGGGGCAGGGAGGTTATTTTGTTTTCTCTTAGTTTGGTTTGGTTTTAAATTTTGTCTTATTCACTGCTGCATCCCTAGGTCAAGAACAGTGCATGACCAAAAAAAAGAAAGATTCTCAATAAACATTTGTTGAATGACTCAAAACATCCTGAAGGAGAGGTAACATTTAAGAAGTCAGAAAGATAGAATACAGCATTTATAAATAAGAGAGATTAAGTTTAGAGAGGAATGCAAGGTTAGCTCATGCAAAACAGTCAATAGACACTATTATACATAAAAATTATATTTAAATATTTATATATTTTATAATAGTAACTGGTGTCATTTAATATTAAAATTGTTTATGATGATGTATATAATGTATATATATTACTAAATAATATACAATATCATATTATTGTTATTAGATGTGTTATTAAAGGATTTCAAAGCAAGCAGTAAGCCAAAAAAAATAACTAAAAAAAGATTTCCAAGAAAATGCTGATATTTTCTCTGAATGTATACTGTAAAATAATTTATACATTACTACTTCCAGGTACAGAAATTTTAACAACAAATTTTAACTACAGAGAAAGAAAACATGTAAGATGCAATGAGTTTAAGTCAGATTTAGGGGGATCTAAATATATTTGTCTGAGTGAAAAAGGGGTCCATTTATTAAGTGGTCCTTAAACTTTGGGGCTGATGAATCTGCAAGTCTATATACAAAAACAAAAAAAAAACGCTAAATTGACTATCCAGTTATCTCTATAATCTCACACTGTGTATTTAGACTTCCCCAGAAGAATGAAAGACATTCCACATCCACAAATATTGACAATCAAATAATGAATCACTTGTGTATTGAAATCCCTACTTTAATTTTTACTCTTATTAATAGACTTAATATTTTAGAGCAGTTTTAAGTTTATAGAAAGATTGTGCAGGAAGTGCAGAGTTTCTATGTAGCCCTTCTAGTGCTCCTGCCCCCTACACATGGTTTTGCCTATTATTAACTTATCGTATTAGTGTGGTGTATTGGTTAAAATTGATGAACCATTGTTGGTACATTCTTATGTACCAAGGGTCATAATTTTCATTAGGTTTCTCTCTTTGTGTTGTACAGTTCTATGGGTTTTAACAAGTTCTAACAAGTGCATAAAGTTCTGTATCTACCCTTAGACACTATCAAGTTTAATCATTTTCCCTCCCTAAAAATCCTCTGTTCCACTTATTCATCTCTACCTTCCTCCGTCCCCCAAGCCCATGACAACTACTAATCTTTTAATTGTCTTTATAGTCTTTTCAGAACGTAATAAGTTGGAATCATGCAGTTTGTAGCCTTTTCAGACTGGCTTCTTTAACAAATTTTATGTGTTTAAGTTTACTCCATGTATTTCATAGTTTGATAGATCATTCTTTCCTACCATTGAACTAAATATTCTATTGTATGAATGTATCCCAGTTTGCTTATTCATTCCCCTATTGAAGGACATTTTGGCTGCATCCAAATTTTGAAATTTATTAATAAAGCTTCCATAAACATTCATGAGCAAACTTTTCTATGGACATGAATTCAAACTCATTTGGGGAATTATCTAGGAGCATATTGCAGGATCATATAGTCAGTCTATGTGTTTAGCTTTTAAGAGATTGCCAAATTGTATTCCAAAGTGATAATGCTATTTTGCATTACCATCTGGCATGAATGAGATCATTTTGCGGTATATCCTCATTACAAATTGGTACCCTTAATATTTTGGATTTTAGCTAGTCCAATAGTTGTGCAGTGGTATCTCATTGCTGTATTAATGTGTAATTACTTACTGACATATTATATTGAATATATTTACATATGTGGTTTGTACATATTTTGTCCCATTCTTCAGGTTATCATTTTCTTGCATAGTGAAGGCCTTTGATGTTCAAAAGCTTTTAATTTAAATGAAATACCACTGATCTTTTTTTTTTTTCTTTTGTTGCTCATGCTTTGGGGTCAAGGTTTAAGAAACCCTTACCTTTCAAAAATCCTGAAGATGCTTCCTTATACTATCTCCTGAATGTTCTATAGTCTTGGTTCTTATATTCAGGTCTTGGACCATGTTAAGTTGATTTTTGTATATGGTGTGAGGGGGGAGTCTACCTTCATTCTTTTGCACATGAATATGCAATTTCTCCAGGGCTATTTGTTGAAAATTATTCTTTTGTCACTTAGTGACTTGTCAGAAATCAATTTTCCATAGATGTTAGGGTTTATATCTGAATATTCAATTCCATTGGTTTGTATTTTGGTGTTCTACAACTTCCATACTTTTTTTTACCACAATAGCTTTTGAATAAATTTACAAATCAGGAATTGTGAATCTTCCAACTTTTTTCTTCTATTTAAAGATATTTTGGCCATAAGGGCCTCTTACTCTTCCATATGTATTTGATTATTGGCTTTTCCATTTTTTCAAGGAAGACTGTTGACATTTTTATTTTACAATTTGTAAATTGCTTTGGGTAGAATTGACACCTTGGCAATATTTAGTCTTCTAATACATGAGCGTGGACGGTCCCTCCACTTATTTAGGACTTCTATGATTTCTTTTAGTAATGTTTTACTTCCTTTTTAGCAATGTTTTATATTCTTGGTTTAATTCACTCCTAGGTATTTTGATTATTGTACTTGCTTCTGTAAATAAATTTTTAAAATAAACTTATCTTCAAGTTGTTTTTTACTAGAGTATAGAAACTACTGATTTTTACTTGTTGGTCTTGTACCAACACATGAAAATCTCCTCCATCACATTGTTGAATTCTCTTACTAACTTTGTTGTAGATTTTTCAGGATTTTCTCTACATAGAATAATGTTGTTTACAAATAGGGAAAGTTTTACTTCTTCCTTTCCAATTTGGATGCCTTTTACTTTTTGTTTTTTGCCTAATTTCTCTGGCTAGAACTTCAGCACAATGTTGAATAATAGTGGCATCTATCATTGTTGGTTCAATCATTCACCATTGAGTATGATGCTGGCTGTGAATTTTTTATGTGTGTTCTTTATCGTGTTGAGGAGTTTCCTTCAATTCCTAGTTTTCAAAGCATTTTTATCAAGAAGGGGTGCTGGAATATGTCAAATGTTTTTTTCTGGACAATTGATTTAATCACATGGTAGTTTTCCTTCATTCTATTAATGTGGTGTATTATATTGGTTGATTTAATTATGTTTATCAACCTTTGCACAGTTGGGATAAATCTCATTTGATCATGGTGTATTTCTCCCTCAAAGTGCTGTTGGATTCTGTTTGCTAGGATTTGTTGAAGAATTTTTGTCTTATTAATCAGGGATGCTGGTCTGAAATTTTTCTCCTACTCGTATATTTATGTAATGTTGTAATGAGTTTGATGCTGGTCTCATAGAATGAGTTGGGATATGTTCCTTTCTCTTCAATTTTGAATTTGATCAGTATAGTGTGAATTCTTTGAAATGTTGATAAAATACCCCAGTGAAGCCATCTGTGCCTGGACTTTTCTTTGTTGAGAGATTTTTGATTACTGATTCAATTTCTTTACTTTTATTGGTCTTTTGAGAATTCCTGGGTCAGAGTAGGTAGTTCATGTGTTTCTAGGAATATGTCCATGTCATCTAGATAATCTAATTGATTGTTTAAAAGTTTTTTCATAGTATCATCTTATAATTCTTTTTCTTTTGATCAGGATAAGTCCTAATGCCCCTCCCCCCTTCCTTCTGATTTTCATTATTTGCCCCTTCTCTCTTTTTTTCTTTGCCAATCTAGCTAAATGTTTGTAGATTTTATTGATCTTTTCAAAGAAACAACTTTTGGAATTTTGATTTGCGATTTTAATTTTTTTTTTCCATTTCATTCATCTCCACTGTAATCTTTGTTATTTCCTTCACTTCAGCCTCCCTGTTTCTTTGAATTTAAGGTGAGACTCTGGTATGCCACCTATAATTGGGTCATGCTTTATTTAACCATTCTGCCAATCTCTGCCTCTTTTTACTGGAGTAAAATGGGGATTTACATAACAAAAAATATAATCTGTTAGTAATGGCATTTATGTAACCATATGGTTACTTTTATCAGAGGTCTTTATATTTCTATGTCACTGTGATTCTCTGTCTAGTGTCATTTCATTCCAGTCTAAACAGTGTCCTTTATCATTGCCTGTAGGGCAGGTCTAGTAGGGCAAATTTCCCCGTTTTCTGTTTTGGGAGGAATGTCTTAATCTCTCCCCAATTTTTGAATGGCAGTCTCACTTCATATAAAATTCTTGGCCAGAAATTGTTTTGTGTAAGCACTTTAAATATTTCATCCCACTGACTTCTTGCCTCCATGGTTCCTGATGACAAATTGGCACTTAATTATATTGGGAATCCCTTTAATATAACACATTACTTTTCTCTTACAGCTTTCAGAAATCTCTCCCCATTATTTACATCTAACAGTTTGACTATTAGGTATCTGGATATATTTCTCTTCAAATTTATCCTGTTGAAGCTTGTTAGGATGCGTGGATGTGACTATTCACATCTTTTGCTAAGTTTGGGAAATTTTCTGCCATTATGTCTTTGAATGTCTTCTACACCTCTCTTCTTTTCCTCCTGCTCCCATAATGAATATGTTGGTACACTTGAGTATAGTCCACAGGTTTCTTAGGTTAGCTTCACTTTTTCTATTTTCTTTTACTTTTTGCTCACCAGCCTAACCCATTTTTAATTCTCTTGTCTTTGTTTTTACTGATTCTTTCTTTTGTTAGCTCCAATCTTCTTTTGAAACCTCTAGGGAAGTTTTCATCGTTTATTGTGCTGTTCAAATATAGTAGTTGAAATTTAAAATTTCAATCTCTTTACTGAGATTCTCATAGTGTTCATTTATTGTTTTCCTGATATACTTTATTTTCTTTCCCTTTATTTTCATTAATCTCTTTGAGAATATTCAAGACCATTTTAATTAAAGCCTTTGCTTGGTTTGCCTACAATTTGCTCTTATTTGTAGATGTTTTCTGGATTTTTTGTCCTCTTCCTATGAATGGATCATTATTTCCTCTTTCTTCGTCTTATAATCTTTTATTGCACACTGTTCATTGTGATATTTTAATGTGTAGTCCCTGAGCTCTCTGTTTGAGTTTGCATCCACCTCATGCCATGATGGAGATTTCCTTAAGGGCCAGGAACTAACAAAACCAAAGAAACTAATGTTAAAACGCACCTTTCATGATCTTTACAAATTGAGATGGCTTGACTAGAAGGCTCCTTCAGAGTTCAACCCTCTTATTAAGAAGATCAACCCAAAGTAGATGTAAAGTGCAGGGTCTTCCCTCTGTTCTGGGCCTGTGTCTTGTCCTGGGATTTTGTTTGGTAGTGGCTTAGTAGTTTCCCAGTTTAGAAGAATTTGAATGCACTCCTTATTCCTTATGTATAGACTTTCTCCCTCTCCAGGATGCTCTTAAAGCAGATAAACTTTTGTCCAAGCTGTTTGACTTAATTGCTTTTTACACTGCGTTAGCTTTCCCATGCTGCTTTTGCCTGGATAGCAAATTCTTGTGGGGTTGGGGGACTGGGAATAGTGAGGCACTGAAGCCCAAGAGAAGTTTCTTAGGTCAGTATTTTCCAGCTGGAACAAAGCCAGGGACCCACAATGGGAGAACAGGCTGACTCTACACAGCACTGTGGCAAGAGGAGAGGGGCCAGCAAGTGTGCCAGAGCTTGTCCTTTGGCTTTTGAAGCTGTGTTTTCTTGATTAGGCACTTACTCAATTAATGCAGTCCTTTAACTGTTGTCCATAGTTTCTAGGAATAGTACTGTCTTCGAGATTCCTCTTCTGCTTTTATCCAAGAGGGTTTGGAACAATGGCAACTTTCAGATCTAGGCCCCCAGTGATGTGAAGTAGCTAATCAATGGTAATCAGAGATCTGACCCTGCACCCCTGAATCTTGGGGAACTAGGTCTTTATATCCCAGTTTGGCAAAAGCAAGCTGTGCCAGAACCCAAGATTGCAGACCCCACTGTGGTCTTCCAGCAGGCTGGGATATGGGGATGATGGCCATTGCAATGAGAGTGAAATTTACTGGCATTTACTACAAGGTACCAGCCCCTTGTTCCTGATCATTCCTGGGTGCTTCACAGGGATCCTGGAGTTTCAAAATAATTGATTAGCATTTCCTGCTATTTCAATAGTTGTTCCAGTGGAGGGACTGACTCCTGGAGTTTCCTACTCTAACCATCTTCTCAGAATCCCCTTATATTTTACTATGTTCCAGGATTAGTGTAAACTGTAGTAACAAGAAATCCCCAAAACTTGAAGGCTAAATCCTACAAAAGTGTTTCCCTGTCACTGTGTGATTTTGTGTGAGAGCTTCTTAATGTGCATTCAACCATTTCAGAGATTAAACTAAGAAAGAGAAAAAGTAAATCTGCTGTGATTCCAAGTAACATTCTTCTTTGTAACTTGGCAATTCTGGATGCTTCAAGCATGTGGCTCCACCATCTTAACAAAATAATAAATTAGAGCAAACCCTAATAAAAAGCATCCTCTGTAATCAATCCAGCAAGTAAATAATAGCCAGAGATTTATATAGGAGCTTTCAAATGATTAGTAATATGTCATCCCATTCAAACTTTATGATCATAATTAGCCACATAGCTCCACCTGATTGCCAAAGGGTCAAAAATGATCATCCTTTTGCCAGGAGTGATAGATAAACCCAATATCACTGTACCTGATTAATATCTAAACTCAAGTTTCAAGTCAAATTTTAGAATTCTATTAAAACTGTCAAATACATGTGATACTCTAAAAGTTCCAAGTTTTTATTCTGAAGAGATTTATCCTGGAATCCTGCACTATTGTTTTCCCATTTGGACTCATACACGCATAATTTTTCTGTAAATGTTCCCTGCTAGAATTGACTATCATCAACACCCTAGGGTTTTCTATGACTTCTCAAATCCCCTATTTCTTTCACAGTACTTTTTCTCTTTCTTAGCTTAATCTCTGAAATGGTTGAATGCACATTAAGAAGCTCTCCGAGAATGGATGGATATACGAAAGTAATTTATAAAAACATCCTTACTCTACCCAAACTGGAAGCTATTAGATCTTATATTCATCATTCCAGTCTGAAATTTCTCAATGATGTATTTTGTTGTAGTTTAAGTCTCAGTAACTATATTGGGCACTAATTAAACCTTTTCAGTTTGAAATTATGTCCTTTAGTTCTGGGAAATATATGCTTGTTACTTACGTGACATTTGTTAATTTGTTCTTTTTTCTCCTTTCTAGAATAAGAAATTCCTCTATGTTGGAATAATTATTGCCCATATATTGATATAATTATATATATATATATCATATACACCATTTCTAATTAAAATGATACAGGCATGTAGTAAAAAATAAAATAATATATTATTCTATTCCTTACCTGGATTGTAGCTATACGTTAACCAAGGTTTAGTTTTAACTATGTGCTTTTATTTTATAATAACACATTAAGCTATGCACATGTAGTTTTAACATTATATTTTAATAAAATATTTACTAAAGTATCTAATGTTATAGAATTTTTTATCATATAAAGACAGGCTCTCTCCATACCAACATTTACCCTGATCCAACTTCCTTTATTCATAGCATCAGTTTCTCACATTTATACAATATAATCTTGAATATTTATGAGGTTAGTCATTAGATATTTTTCCTTTTGTTTCTTGATATAGCTCAACTTGCAGAGTATTAAATATTTCTGTTTATTGTGGCCTTTACTCTTGGCAATTTTCAATTTTCTTATGTGGCCCATGTGCATAATTAAGATTGAGAGATTGTACAATATCTTAGGCACAGGCATAGGTTCTTGTCATCATCAAAGACTGTATAATCACTTCTGGGTCTTAATTATTTATATTAGAACTTCTGCTACAGGACTATAATTACAAGTGCAAGACTTCAATAACAACTTGAGACAGAGTAGGATATTAAGGAAGTTACAAAGAGAATTCAGTGTTTTCACAAGAGCATGGACCTTGGAATAAGAGTCTAAACTTAAATGTTGTTGCTGCTGCTATTAAGGTGCAAACTTGGGTGATGTTTGTAACCTTTCTATACTTCTAACTCAGGAAAAAATAACGATTGCTACCATGTGTGTTCTTACTGTTTTCCAGGCTATGTTCTGTGTCTTTACATTAGTTTTTATTTTATTTTATTCTAAACATGCCAAGCAACTACTACTATATCATCATTCTATAGATTAGGGATCTTGTAACTAGAGAGATTAGGAAAATTGACCAATACCGTGAAGAAGAGGAGCCAAAAATTTCAATCTGGACTATTTGGCACAAAAGTCTGTTATTAACCACTAAACTATACTGCTCAATACTCAATCCTTGCTCATTCTTTCTCATCACTCATCCCCATGCTATTCACAATTTACCTTAGTCTTGTCCCTTTACCTCAAAAACATGGTTCAATGTTTCGTGATTTTTGACCTTAGCTTTCACCTGACTAGTCTATTCACAGATTACAAGTCACTCTATATAGAAAATCCTATGAATTCCTCAAAAACCTACTAAGATGAATAAGTGAGGGAACAAGTGTTCAGTATACAATATTTAATTTAAAAAACAAATTGCCTCACTATGCCATTAACAAATGGAATTTGAAATAAAATACAATTTATAATAACAATATCAAAAATATGAAATATTTTCGGACACTTAGGATACTTAAGGACACAGAGATTTTTGCACAAAAAATGTGCAAATGGTCTAAAATGAAAATTATAAATCCTTGCTCAGAGAAATTAAAGAAGATCTGCATGGAGGACTATATAATATTCATTTATATTGGAAGATTTTCGTATAGTAAAAATGTACATTTTCAAAAAAATGCAGGTAGATGAAATGTGATTCCAAACAAAATCCCAGCAGGACATCTTTTTTTGGGGGGAGGGAGGGTAGAAATTGAGAAGATACTTTTAAAACATATGTGGGCATTCAAAGAATAGCCAAATGAACTACAAAGAAAGAAGAGTTTGAGGACTTACTACCTGATTTCAAGAATTATTATAAAGCTATAACTATCAGACAATATGTTATTGGCACCAGGATAGACAGATGCATCAACTGGAAAAAGTAGTGATTCCAAATTTAGACCAACACATGTATAGTCAATTGATTTTTCTTTCTTTTTTCTTTTTTTTTTTTTAAGTGGGCAACCATCAGGAATCGAACCCGGGTCTCCAGCGTAACAAGCGAGAACTTTGCCACTGAGCTACTGTTGCCCACCCTCAATTGATTTTTGATAAAAATGAAATGGCACTGCAATACGGGAGACCCAGGTTGGATTCCTGACCCATGCACCCCCTCCAAAACAATATAAAATGGCAATTTAGTGGAAAAAAAAAAAGATTTTTTTATAAGATGCAAAGTTCACAAGTATACTTCACTCCAAACCTCACGCCATATACAAATCTTTACTCAAAATATATCAAACCCAATTGTAAATTTTTAAAATAAATCATAGAAAAACTGTGATTTTGTGTAAAGCAAATACTTTATATTATACTAAAAGAATTATCATAAAAGAACAAAATGATAAATTTGACTTTATGAAAATTGAAACTCTTATTCTTAATAAAACACTGACAGAAAATGAAAGAACAAGTCAACATTTGGGAGAAAATACTTGTGAATCACATATCTGATAAACAACTTGTTTTGAGAATATATAATAAAACACTCAAAATTCAATAATGGGGGCTGGTAACGGTGGCTCAGTGTCGCCTGCCATGCCAGAGACCTGGGTTCTATTCTGGGTGCCTGCCCATGTGAAAAAAAAAATAATAATAATGGGAGAAAATTTGTACAGACACTAAATGAAAAGGAATATACATATAGCAAGTTAGCACAAGAAAAGATATTCAATATCATTAGTCATTTTAAATAAGTCCAAATTGAGACCACAATGAGAAACCACTACCACCCTATCAGATTAACTAAAATAAACAACAACAAAAACCACTCTCTATATCAAGTGCGAGTAAGGCTGAGAGGGAAGCTCATACAATGTATAACCATTCTGGAAAACATTTGGCAATTTCTTAAAAAGTTAAGTACACAACTACCGTATCAACATTAATTCCATTCCTAGATATTTTTCAAGAGAAATGAAAGCAAATATCCTATACACACATTTATATGAATGTGAAAAACAGCTTGTTTAGAACAAATAAAGACTGGGTATAATCCAAATGTTCATGGATGAATGTATAAAAAAATTGTGGTATTTCCACACAATAAAAAAATATCAAGAAATTAAAAAATGAATCAATCATTTATATATACAATGACATGGATAAATCTTCTCCTTTAAGGGAGAAGGCATGGCCTGTAACACCTCAATTTTGGACTTCTCCTACTCTCAAAACCATGCACCAATAAGTTCCTGTTGTTAAACCAATCCATTGTATGCTATTTGTTTTAACTGATGATAAACTAAGAAAAGAAACAGTGCTGGCAAACATTTCCATATGGGAGCAGTTAGCAACAGCTCAATTGTTCATAGAAGGGACTGCAAACTAGTTAGTCAAAGCTACTGTTTCCTCAGCTCAGTTTCCCTTTAACAGGAGCTTCAGAATTTTAGGGATAACTCCAATATCACCTAATTCAAGGGACAATAAAACAAATAGTATACTGAAGTGGAAAATTAGAGAATAGTTTTAATTAATTACAATTTTATAAAAGTATATGGTTGGTACAAAATATAGTGGGTTCGTCTCAGGGCTTTGGAAAGTGGTAAGTAAATTAGGGTCCCTTAAGCTTAAGCTTCTTTAGTTTCATGATGTCATCCTTTGTTTTAAGTCGTGTCTTGCTGACTTACACTATAAATATTGAGATCACCATCAATTCAATGAAAACTCAATGTTAACTGTGGCACAATAGTTCTTAAATTAAGAGTATCAAAATAGTTTCAGTATATAAAACTTAATGGGGTTAATTTAATTCAAATTTATACTGATAACCTACATATTCAGAGCACTAAGTGAAGATAGAATAGTGAATACATCAGGGATTTTTCCCACAGAGAGTTCACAGTCTTAGTGAAAATTAATGGTCCGTAAATAGTTGGAATACAAAACTAAAAGGAAAAATTTCCTTGGGGGTAACAAATTGCTGTCAAAATTTGAGAATCAAGAAATTGACTTTTTAATGAAAGTCTACTATGTGCATACCATGTGCTGGGTACTCAGCATTCCTTACTTTATTTTAAGCTTTGCCATAGTCTTAAGAGTTAGAAGCTTACAGTCCACCAATATTAGAAATATCTCTTCCCTCTTTTGGAAATACTTTATTTTATTTTATTTGAATGGGTCATAAACATTAAGAGGCTAAGCAGCAGATGTAAGTAAAACAGTTCAACTTACATCAGTCTATATTGTATTAAATGTCAAGTATCTCCCAGGTGTCTCTTCTCAGTGCTGCTCATGCCAAAATCAAGATGTTACCAGGAACAAGTTCCCTCTGAAGTCTCTAGGAGATAATGATCTTTCCCTCCTTTTTCTAGCTTCTGGTGATTCCTGGCAAACTTTGACATTTTTAGCTTGTAGAAACGTCACACCACTTTCTGCTTCCACTGTCCCTGTGTGTCCGCATCTTTGTACCTAAGTTTCCCTCTTCTTATAAGGATAGCAGGTATATTGGATTTAGATCCTGCCCTAACTAAGTAAGAGCTCATCTTAATTAGATTTATATTGCAAAGTCCTTATTTCCAAAAAGGTCACTTACATAGGTAATAGGTGAAATAAATTTTGAGGGGACACTATTCAATACAGTATACCTTTCATGAGAAGGCAAGATTCTTCAGCCACATGAACAGTCTTGCTTCAGAACTTTCATGACTGGCTTGGGGAAAGAGAGAGAAGTCATACCCTGGTCATTTTATTTTCAATCAGTTTTGAAGTTACAATTATTTTTTAACTTCCTTATAATTTAATAGGGTATATTTCTAATTTTATAGAAAAAATTAAAAAGCAAACATGATTGAGAAGAATAAAAGTCTTTGAACAGAGAATCTAAAGGGGGTACATGCTCTCCTTCCATATTACGTCCAACTATGAAAACAGCTCCACAGATCGAAGTGCAGCAGTTTTGAGGATGCTGTGTAATAGAGTGTTGATATCATTTGCTTTCCATGAAAAGCAATACTCATAACACCATGGAGTTAAGGTGCTTCAGATCCCGTCTCAGGAATTTCCTGAGGGCCTCTAATGCTTTTTATATAAAGAACCAAGTATTGTGGAGTATGTAACACGCCCAAAGTCATGCAACTTGCAGATGGTAGAATCAGAATTATAACTGTCACAAACTATTAAAGAGAAGAAAGCTCTTATATTTGGGAGAATCTGGGAGATTATTGAAAGAAGATAAATTCAAAAAGGTGATTTTAAGAGATAGAAGTGACAGGAAAGGGTGCCTTGCAAACTAAGGCAAGAAAATATACAGCCTATTTCAAGAGAGAAAAAGGAGTCCAGTGTTAAAGCATAAAATGACTCGGTGGCAGGATGGGGAAGGGTCATGTATTATGTGAGAAAAATAAAATTAAGTAAAGTTAGGGCACAACTATAGACAAATCTACAAACCCGGATAAAGTATTTAGATTTTGTACTTCATTCAGTCAGGAGAATTTGACTTGCATTTGTCTGGTTTGAGGAAAGGTTATTCTGGTGGTAGGATGATATGTAGTTTAAAAAAGTCAGGGAGAGAAGCATTAATTAGCAGATCCTCACAAAGATTGAGAAAGAGGTATGGAATTAGTGCAAAATGATATGGCTCAGACCGAGGTGAGGGAGAGAAAAAATCATGAATGCAAATCATTAGGAAAAAAAATCTCATCAGAAAAAAAACACATCTCATCAGCATCAAAAAGTCAGTGTAATAAGTAGTTCCCTGGTCTATGAGAAGACAGCGATAAGGAACATGATCATTCCTGACAAGGAATGAATACTGTCACTTACACCTTTTAGTTTGGCCTCTGTGCCTGATTTGGTTTATCTGTAAAATGAGAAAGTAATAGTATGTACCTCTTGGGATTATTAAAATAATCTAAATAAAAGCTATAATATAAATAGAAAAGTACCTAGCACACAATAAATACTATTTAAGTGCTTATTAGAAAAATAACTTGCCCATAAACTTACAACTCTTTGGAAAGAAGACCCCCATTGTCATTCCTCAGAACTGACTATTTATTTTCCAAAAGTTTGTTGCTTCTCTGACCATAATATGCTGTAGAGTCCATGTATTACGTGAGAGTTGTTAAAAAACAATTTCAATCTCCTTTTGTATCTGTCAGCTCATACTTTATGGGGGGAAAACAAGAATTTAGTGGCTGGAGAGAAAGAAACTGTTTATTGAGTGTGTACTAAGTCCAGACATTCAGACATTAACTTAATTTTCACTATCATAATGGAAGGACAATGATATCACACCACATAAAATTTGAGGGTATGGAGGTTAAAAAAAAAAAAAAAAGAAGGTAATTACTTACCAAACTCATCAAGTTAGTAAGTGTTGGAACCTTGGAATGGAGTTTCCCTAAACCCAGATTTTAATGGCTTGGAAGCCCCTGGGTTGGTTGGTTGGTTTTGATTTGATTTGATTTTTTGCTACTCCATGCTGCCTACAGGACCAGCTGGAGCTAAATCTGATATTCGCAGTCTTTCAGAGCTCATTTGATTTGCTATCCATTAAGTTGCCTATCCTAAAAGAAAAATACCTGTCGTTGATATTTTCTTACTATATTTTTCTATCTTCCTGGAGAGCCATTTGCCAAATTAAGCAGCTAAATTTGATCATAGAAGCAGGAAGAGGCTAAACTTAAAAAACAAACAAACAAAAAACTTCATTGTTTTAAAATTCATCAGCAGAGAGGCATGTGATTAGAAGACGGAAAAATAGCAAATATCCTTCCCAGAAATGGAAAAATAACGTTATCTTAAACTATAGCCTGAAATTAAGTAACAAAGCTAGCATTTTCTTAGTTTATTTGTCGAAGAGTTCATTTTAAAAATCCATCACATGGTAAGGCTCAGGTTGCTAAAATAGTCACCAACACAACAGCTCTGAAGAGTTCTGGAATTTTGTCAAAAGGCAAAGTAGCTTCTGAGGCTGACTGCAGAGAGGTCCTGGAATCCTGCCATGAACTCTCAGTGTCCTCACGTTAACTGGCCATTTCTTTGCCTTTTCATGGATTTAAACTTTACATTCGGAAACTTTATGGCATTTTGTCTAAAATGAATTAGACATTCAGATCTTCTACCTGGTATTTAATTATTTGGATTTTGATCAGTATTCTTATACACATTGAAAAGTTACATCAGCTGCTTTGGAAAAAATCTTGTGCACAAGTATATTTATGAGCAAAGCTATGCCTGGGGAACTAAATACTACTTCCTGAACTGTGAACCTTAAACATTTGCAAGACATTTTACCATTTACAGGAATTGCTGAAAAATATCTGGAGACCTCAAGGTTAGCCTGTCCCTGTGTTAAAACTAATTGCAGGATATGATTCTCTTCTAAACCATAAAAATGAGGGAAGAGCAGGAAAAATCTAATGCAACTATACAATGAGAGCACAATCTGCTGTCTTTCCTCAAGAGAGCTATTTTGGACAAAAAAAAAACAAAAAACTTGCTATTACATTTTATTTTTATATCTTCAATTTTTATATTTTAGTAGCTTGTAAAGATACATTATAGTCTGAATACAGGACTATTTTTCAAATGCTGTATATTTTCCCTTACTAATTAGGATACTAACAAAAAGCAGTGAAAATTTATATTTCTTGGAGACAAGCTAGCTGTGATAGGTAAATGTGATTTTCTTTAATTCTCTTACCTCTATTACTAGGAGCTTCATTTAAATGTCAGACGACACTGACAGATAAATGTGAAAACAAATAAGAATTTTGAAGAAAAAAGTATCTGGAATTAATTGGGACAAAGCATTTCCAATGGGGACAACAATCATCCTGTGGCTCATATAACTCTTGTGAGGATTGAATGTGTCATACTCTCAAAGTGCTTAGCTTAGTTTTAGAACCATAGAAAATATACAGAAAAAGTTATCCATCACTGCTAACCTCATTCCCACCCCAGTGTCCTCCTCACCATCGACAGCATCATCCAGTCACGAGGAATGATTTCTCAGAATGACAGACCACCCCAAGATAAGGAGATCATAAATTTGAGGGGTGCATGTCATATCACTTATTCCTTACCCTCTCCATGTTCTCCTCCTTGTTTGTCACTTTTACAACTGCAGAAAGTATACCCCATTTTTTCAGTTTTCCCCCTTCTAATATTACAAATTTTCTAGGGATCAAAGCAATTCAGGTTTACTGATCAGGGCAGCAAAGAACACACCAAAGCGTCTGGGAAACACACCATATACAGAGGTTTCCACAGTCCACAGGATGTTTTTACAAAAGAATCCTTGCCTCTTCTTTCCCAGGAATGCCCTGCAAAACAGAAGGCTCATGCAGGCCCCATTTCCTGGAGTCTTTGATTAGGCTTTGGGCTAGCTGTGACAAATGTCTGATAGGTATGCCACAGAAAATGCAATTTCATTTGCATTGGATAGGTTCCTGGTTTGCCTCGGCTGACCGGCATGCAAAAAAAAGTGTGAAAACGGTACCAACTGTTTTAGTTTTGAAAATTGAAAGAACAGAGAATTTGATCTTATTTTGACCCTTTTAGATGGGCAGATTCCCAGTTAATTTTTAAAATGCAGAATGAATATTAAAAGCCAAAGTGTTTGCACTCAAAACGCTTTAGTAAATATTCATATTCAAAGTTCTTGTATCCACAGATAAACAAGCAGGGTTTTTGTTAGCTACAACATGTGAACTCAAACTCTGAACTGCATTTTCCCTCACTGTTCATCTTCCAAGCTGCCAGGAAACATGTTTTCTTCCATCTATGCAGTTACAAAATTACATTTATTGTAAGCTCAATTTTAAATTTAAAATACTGCAATCCAGGGCTGCAGAGAAACTAAAATCTACAATTCATTAGTAAGGTGATAAAGCAAAAATGTTACCATATTTTAAGTATTAAAAAAAACTAAATTTTCAGACAAAATCTACCAAAAATAAATTACAATTCTTGGCATTTACCATAACCACATTATCAGTCACAAAGTTTTAATTATAGATGAGATATGAATGAGAGTCATTAAAATTTTGCTTTGATGGCAAATGTTTTCAAATTAATTGTTTGTAATAACACATGCTACTCAAAAATCAAATAGGTGTTTCAACTCTCATTTTATGGAAGTAAAATAAAAAATAAAGATTTCATCCTAAGCAAATTATTTGGGTCACATATTCATCTTTTCCTTTCTTAGGCAAACATCTGATTGACTTTCAGGTGTTGAGCACTGTGCTGAAAATATTGGGGAAGCAGGAATAGGATGTTCATCTATATCCTTGAGAAGCTTTAAGTATGGTAAGAGAAAAAGTAATACGTGCATATAATCAAATGTGAGATATTAAATATTATAAGATGGGTTAGGAATATTGTGTTAAAGTAAAACAAAGGATATACTGATGAAATATATAGCTGTTTAGAGAACACTTTAGGGGAGTTGTTTGAAGGCCGAATACAATCCCATTACGCTGTGAGTGGGAATATTAATTGAAGCTCATACATGAAGGATCCAGTGGGAACCGGGTTATCGGAGACTTGAAAATATCTGCCATGCTTGGGCTGCTGTGAGCATTCCTGAATGTACACATTAGTTATAGAAATGGAGATGGTGCAAATGAAGGTGAAAGGAAAAAAAAAAGAAAAAGCCTGATCACTAAAGACCTGCCTGCTGTGTTCCTTTGAGGGGCATTTCCTGTAGGTCACTCTTAAAGCATGATGAAAGACGGTTGAGGTAGGGATGGGTGGCTGAAAATACAATTGCAGTAAAGTAGTCCAGAAGAGATGATGAACACATAAATAAAATAATCACACAAAGAATGAGAGGAGAAGAAGAATTCAGGAACTCTTTAAGAGCATGACTGAATGAAAATCAATGGGTACTTGGACTTCACACATAGAAGAGAAAGACAGTAAGTTTCTGATTTGAATGGCTGAGTAGATGGGGACTTTCCACTCACCCTCCAAGCAGGAGAAGGCTGATGAAAAAGGAAGAAAATTGACTCAGATTTATGTGTTATTATCCTATATCCTAAATATATTTCTGGAACCTGAAAGAAAAGGGAAAGCAAGAGATAAAGCACTAGTGGTTTGCTGTGTTCCCATGATGCTACTTGTCTCTGGCAAAATGAGGAGGTTTCAGAAGGATCTCAGTAGTCAAGACTCAGGATCAGGGCCATGGTGGCTCAGCAGGCAAAACTGCTTGCCTGCCATGCCAGAGGACCCGGGTTCGGTTCCTGGTGCCTGCCCATGTAAAAAAAAAAAAAAGACTCAGGATCATGCAGCCAACCATCCCTATCCTGGGAGGCAAGATTCTAGTCATTTCATGTCAGGTCTCTAATTTTAACTTAGAAAATGTGTTGAAATTATACAGTCAGTCTTCATTGTAGCTCAGTCACCACATTCACAGTTAGATCCTGGGTGTGAAGTTCTACACAGTCTGTGCAGTGGCTGTGTGATTTGAAACTCTCTTTAAAAGCAGCCTTAAAAAAATCCCTTTGATTTTATAATGTACTTTGAGTCTTCAGTTGGCTTCCTTAAACCTATCATTTTCTTTTATCAATGGATTACAGGGCAGTTAATATAATCCAGCTCACTCCATAAGCCTAGTTATTTTCATTGTCCCCTTTACTCTTCAAGCATCATAGCTATCTCACAAGCTAATGCTTTATCTTCCATCCACTTCTCATAATAATTAACTACAGATAAAAGGCTTAATAATTGAAATGCTACTGAATGTCAATTATTCTTGTTACTTTATTAATACCAGTATTTGGGTTGTCAATATCTTGATACTGCTAAATAATCCAGCTACAAAATCTCTTCCTAAAAGTCTGCATTCTAGGGTCAATCTTTATTAGCAATTCTTTTAGTCTTAATTTTTCAAAAGGCAGAATCTGAAACACAGGCTCATGTGTTGTATGTCAAAAACTGTGTCTTCTTTAGGGAGTGTAATCTCAGGGAGAAGGAGTAAATAACAAGGAGAATGTGAAAGATAGAGAATCAATACAAAGTTAGATTATGAAACTAGCTGCTGCTAAATTCAATTGATTGCTTGATCTGATGCAGCATCCTCCAAGAAGCCAAATAAACTGCGTTTCTGAAAATTCATCTGACGGAAGAAAGGATAGAATTTATCTTCAAGCTCCCATATCTTATTAGTCAAACTTTTGCCTCCTTGGACAATACACAACCAACACTTGAATTTTTCAACTGTAGTTCCAGGCCTCCTTGAACAATAAATTTCACAACTGTAGCTCCAGGCAGAGTCCCTTTTTATTCATATTTTGACATCAACAAGAAGGCCTACAGGCAAGCAGCTGCATGCAGCTCAGACAGGGGTGAAATGATGTCAAATTGAACGTGAGTGAATTTGGTTGCAGCTCACAAAAAAATTGGTCACCACAGTGGTAGCTAGAGAAGGAGTAGATGAGGCTAAGAGGGTATATAATGTACATGCAAAGTGTCTGAGATACCTCCTTACGTTTAAATTTCTTTTATTTTTTTTGTTTTTCCTTGCCATATCTCACTGGTGCAGCCCTTCAGTATTGTTTTTAAACATTTTTTATTGTGAAATATAACATGTATATAAAAAACAATATATTTTAAAGTACGTTGTAACAAGTAGTTATAGAACAGATTTCAGAGTTTGGTATGGGTTACAGAAGGAAAACCCACAATTTTAGGTTTTTCCTTCTAGCAGCTATAAGACACTGGAGATTGAAAGAAATAGCAATATAAACATGCAGTAGTCATACTTCCTTATTAAATCCTATCTTTTCTGTTATACTTCTTCCCTCTCCTTTGATTCTTCTCACAGTTTTTAGGGGTATTTGGGTTATGCCCTGTATTAGTCAGGGTTCTCTAGAGAAACAGAATCAACAGGGAACACTTGCAAATATAAAATTTATAAAAGTGTCTCACGTGACCGCAGGAATGCAGAGTCCAAAATCCACAGGGCAGGCTGTGAAGTCGACGACTCCGATGGAGGGTCTGGATGAACTCCTCAGGAAAGGCTCACCAGCCGAAGCAGGAATGGGGCCTGTCTCCTCTGAATCCTCCTTAAAAGGCTTCCCGTAATTAGATTTAGCATCACTAATTGTAGAAGACACTCCCCTTTGGCTGATTACAAACGGAATCAGCTGTGGATGCAGCTGATGTGATCATGACCTAATCCTGTGAAATGTCCTCATTGCAACAGACAGGCCAGCACTTGCCCAATCAGATAAACAGGTACCACAACTTGGCCAGGTTGACGCATGTCCGTAACCATGACATGCCCATTCGAAATTTTTCATGTTGGAAAGGGATATCAATAATATGGGATAGGGGGATGGAACTAGCTGATGTTCTTGGAGAGAGAAGCCATTCTGGATTTCAGTACTTATGAGGCCTAGGAACCCATCTGGAAATTGTAGGTTTGTGGAAAGTAATTTTAGTGTGTGAAACTTATAGAATCTCAGATAAAGCCCTAGGTGCCATTTTTTTTTTAAACAGGAATAGTTTTGGTTGGAATTTGGCAAACTCTGGTAATTAGTAATATTTAGCTGAAGCTAGCATAAGAGTAGCCTTCAGAATAGCCTCTCAACTCTATTTGAACTCTCACAGCCACTGATACCTAATTTTTTTTACATTTCTTTTACCCCTTTCGGTCAGGAAGGCATTGCCAATCCCATGATGTCAGGGCCAGGCTCATCCCTTGGAGTCATGTCCTACATTACCAGGGAGACTTTTGCCCCTGGATATCATGTCCTATGTAGGGGTGAGGGTAATGATTTTACTTTCAGATTGGGTTTAGAGAGAAAGAGGCCACATCTGAACATCAAAAGTGGCTACTGGAACTAACTGCTAGGCATAATTATAGGTAGACTTAGCTTCTCTGCTACAGAAATAAGCTTCACAAGGTCAAGTCACAAGCCTACAACCTCCAGATGGGTTCCTAGGCCTGATAAGTACTGAAAATCCAAGTGCTTGGCCTATTGACTTGGAAGCCCTAATGTTATGGAAAGTATCTGGGGTTTCCCCAGCAGTAAAGCTAGTTCCATATTTTTTTCTCCAGTCCATAAAGGGACTTTGCCAATATTATTTTTGCCTGAAATACTTTGGGCCATACAAAATTACAAGCCCTCATTTCCATTTTTGGCTCCATGTGTTTGGGTTGTTTAAATGAGTTAGATTGTGTGCTACAGAAAATTTAAGTTTCAGGCAACGATAAAATTCTCCTCCTTTGGTTCCATATGGTAGATGAAGTTCTAAAACACTGACAATTTCATTCTTACCTCTATATTCTAATTTACCTTGGTCTCCAACCAATGGGTTTCATTCATTTCTTGAGTTCAAACATGATCTCTTTTTCAGCTTCTTTAACAGTTGTTGTATGTAACAATGTTGACTTTCAGAGCTATATAACTCCAACTCTGAGTCTTAAGTGTTACACGGTATATTAGCTAGGGTTCTCTAGAGAAACAGAAACAGCAGGAAATATCTGTAGATATAAAATTTATAACAGTGTCTCACTTAACCATGAGAACGTAGAGTCCAAAATCCATAAGGCAGGCTGTGAAGCTGACGGCTCTGATGAAGGGTCTGGATGAACTCCACAGGAGAGGCTCAGCAGCTGAAGCAGGAAGAGAGACTGTCTTTTCTGAATCCTCCTTAAAAGCCTTCCAATGATTAGATTAAATTGCAGAAGACACTCCCCTTGGCTGATTACAAATGTAATCAGCTGTAGATGCTGCTGACATGATCCTGATTTAATTCTATGAAATGTCCTCATAGCAAAAGACAGGCCAGCACTTGCCCAACCAGACAAACAGGCACCACCACCTGGCCAAGTTGACATATGAACCTGACCATGACACAGGGGTAGCCCAAGTTTCAGGGAAATACCAGGTTATACATATATAGCACAGTATCTTAAAATCTAGGAATAACATTTTTGCTGTTTATTCTTTTTAATATAGGCATTTAGGGCAGTAAATTTCCCTCTCAGCTCTGCCTTTGCTATGTTCCATAAGTTCTGATATGTTGTGTTCTGAGTTTCATTTGTTTCCAGATATTTACCAATTATCTTGCAATTTCTTCTTTGACCCACTGATTGTTTAAGATTGTGTTATTTAATCTCCATTTATTTTTAAAGTTCTGGTTCTTTGGAGGTTATTGATTTCCAGCTTCATTCCAATATGGTCAGAGAAAATGCTTTGAATAATTTCAAACTTTGTAAATTTAATGAGACCTGTTCTGCACCCTAGCATGTGATCTATCCTAGAGCACTACAGATGAATGTATATCCTGGTATTTTGAGGTGTAACTACCTATATATGTCTGTTAAGTTTAATTCATTCACATTGTTTAGGTTCTCTTTTTCCTTATTGATTCTCTGTCTGGCTGCTCTGTATATAATTGTTGAAACATCTATTGCTTCCTTCAGTTTTGTCAATATTTGCCTCATGCACTTTAGAGCTCCTTGTTTAGGAGCAAAAGCATTTAAGATTGTTAGTTCTTCTTGGTGAAATGTACCTTTTATTAACATGTAGTGTTTTTCCTTGTCTCTTATGACATCTTTACGTTTAAAATCTATTTTGTCTGATATTAGTATAGCTACCCCTGCATTCTTTTGGTTATAGCTTAAATGGAAAATCTTTTACCATCCTATCACTTTCAATCTATATATATTCTTGGGTCTAAGATGAGTCTCTTGTGAACAGCATAGAAATAGATCATATTTTTTAAATCCATTCTACCAATCTTTAACTTTTAATTGGTGAGTTTAGTCCATTAACATTCAAAGTTAATAAAGGCAGTTTCTGAATCTACCATCTTATCCTTTGATTTTTATTCGTCAGATCTATATATTCTTTTCTCTCTCTTACTTTATTCTTTAAATTACCCTTGCTGATACTCTTCAATTTTGTGCCCTCCTTCCAAAGCACAAAATACTCCCTCTCCTGTATTTTTTTTCAGTTGACAGAGCTCCCTTTATTATTTCTTATAGGGTAGGTCTCTTGTTAACAAATTATCTCAGAATTTGTTTATCTGCAAATGTTAATCTCTCTCACTTTTGAAGAACAGCTTTGTTGGATAAAGAATTCTTGGCTGGGAGTCTTTCTCCTTCAAAATCTTAAATATATCATACAACTCCTTTCTCACTGCCTTGGTGCCTGTTGAGCAGTTGAACTTAGTCTTATTTGGCTTCCCTTACATGTGTTGAATAGCTTTTCTCTTGCTGCTTTCAGGACTTTCTGCTTCTCTTCAGCTTTTGAGAGTCTGACTAATATGTGTCTTGGACATGGTCTATTTGAATTTATTTTATTTGGGTTTCTTTGAGTTGCATATATATGTCTTTTACATGAATTGGGAAGTTTTTCCCCATTATCCTTTCAACTAATCTTCCTGGCTCTTTACTCTTCTCTTCTCCTTAGAGGGATATCAGTGATTCTTAAATGTTTATGATTCATGTTGTCCATCATTTCCTTGAGTACCAATTCTAATTTTTCCATCTTTTTTGCCATTTGTTATTTTGCACATTTGAATTCAATTGTCCTGACCTCTACTTCATTTATTCTTTATTCTGCTGCTTCAAATATGCTCTTGTGTGTCTCTAGTATATTTTTCATTTGGTCTACAGTATCTTTCATCTCTGTGATATCTGCTATTTTTCTACTTTGTCTTTCAAGTTCTTCCTAATGCTTTTCTAGTGTCTTCCTGATCGTAAGTAAAGAGATTCATTCACTCATCAAAAATCTTCCTACAATGAAAAGCCCAAGGCCAGATGGTCTCATAAAAATATTACCCAATATTCCAAAAAGAATTAATACCAATCCTGCTCGAAATCTTTCAAAAATTGAGGAAAAAAGAAACACTACAAACTCATTTTATGAAGATTACATCTCAAATACCAAAACCAATAAAGATGCTATAAGAAAGAAAACTATAGGCCAATCTCCCTAATGAATATAGACACAAAAATTGTCAAACAAAATACTTGTAAATCAAATCCAATGGCATATTAAAAGAATTATGCACCACAAACAAGTGATGTTCATACCCAGAATGCAAGGGGGGTTCAGCACAAGAAAATCAATCGATGTATTAGAACACAGTAACAAATTGAAATGGAAAAATCACGTGATCATATAAATTCAAGCTAAAAAAGCATTCAACAAAATTCAGCATTATTTTCTGATAAAAACACTTCAAAGTAACAATTGAATGAAACCGCCTCAATATGACAAATGGCATAATAGAGAAACCTACAGCCAGCATCATATTCATTGGTGAAAGGCTGGAAATCTTTCCCCTAAGATCATGAATGAGACAAGGATTCCTATTGTCACCACTAATATTCAACATTGTGCTAGAAGTTCTAGCTAGATCAATCAGGCAAGAAAAAGAAATAAAAGGCATCCAAAGTAGAATGAAAGTATTAAAACAGTCTTTATTTGCAGATGGCATAATCCTAAACTTGGAAAATTCTGAGAAATATGGCAAAGCTACTGAAGCTAATACACAAATTCAGCAAAAGGTAAAATACATAATTAGTGTACAAAAACCAGTAATGTTTCAATACAAAAGTAATGATACAACTGAGGAGACAATTAAGGAACAAATTCTATTCAAAACAGCAACTAAAAGAATCAAGTATTTGGGAGTAAACCGAACCGAGGATGTAAAGGATCTGTACACAGAAAACTACAAAACATTGCTAAAAGCAATCAAAGAAGATTTAAATAGATGGAAAAACATTCAGTGCTCATGGATAGGAAGGTTAAATGTTGTTAAGATGTCAATTCCACCAAAATTGATGTACAGAATCGATGTAATACCAATCAAAATTCCATCAACCTATTTGATGATTTGGAAAATATTGTTATCAAATTTGGAAAAGCTTGTTATCAAATTTATTTGGAAGGGAAAGAGACCTCAAATAACCAAAAACATTCTTAAAAGGAAGAACAAAGTAGGAGGACTAACGCTTTCTGATTTTAAAACTTATTATAAAGCCACAGTGCTCAAAACAGCATGATACTGGCACAATGATAGATATAGTGATCAATGGAATTGAACTGAGAGTGGTGAAATAGACCACCACATATGTATGTGGTCAATTGGTCTTTAACAAGAGCTCCAAATTCACTGAACAGGGATGTCTTTTCAATAAATGGGCCAGGGAGAACTGAATATCAATAGCTAACAGAATGAAAGAGGACGCCTACCTTTTACCCTCTACAAAAAAATAAAACTCAAAGTGAATCAAAGACCTAAATATAAGAGCCAGCATCATAAAGCACCTAGAAGAAAATATAGGGAAACATCTTCAAGACTTAGTCATTAGAGGAAGCTTCTTAAACTTTACACCCAAAGCACAAGCAACCAAAGAAAAAATAGATAAAAGAAACACCTCAAAAATCAGATGTTTCTGAGCCTCAAAAGAATTTTGTCAAAAACGGGAAGAGGCAGTCAACTCAATAGTAGAAAATATTTGGAAACCACATATCAGATAAGGGTTTGATATACAGTATACATAAAGAAATGATACAACTCAAAAACAAAAAAAAGAGCAGTCCAATTATAGAATCGTCTAAAGATTATGAATAGACATTTTTTCTGGAGAACAAACACAAATGGCTAAAAAATACAGGAAGATATGTTCATCTCCACTAGATATAAGGAAAATACAAATCAAAACTACAATGAGATCACTCACACCTATAAGAATGGCTGCTATTAAACAAACAGGAAACTACAAATATTGAAGAGAATGTGGAGAAATTGGAACACTTATTCACTGCTAGTGGGAATGTATATTTTTAAAGCCACTGTGGAAGACATTTGACAGTTACTCAGAAAACTAAGTATCAAGTTTCCCTATGACCCGGCAATGCAGCTACTTAATATATACACAGAAGAGTTGAAAACAGTGGCGTGAACAGACATTTGCACATCATTGTTCATTGCAGCATTATTCACAATTGCCAAAAGATGAAAACAATCCAAGTGTCCATCAAAAATGAGTGAATAAACAAAATATGGTATATATGTACAATGGAATATTATGCAGCAGAAAGATGAAATTAGGCCCTGAAGCATACGACAACATGGATTATCCTCAAGGACATAATACTGAATGAAATAAGACCGATACAAAAGGAAAAATAGTGTATGATTTCACCAATATGGCCCTGGTAAAGGTAAATTCAGAGTCTTATAATGTAGAATATAGGGGACCTGGATACACACAGAAGTTAGAGAGAGGTGAATGGTTACATAATGAGGCTGAACTTAAGTATATGGTAATGAATAAAAATGATGGTAGTTCATTAATGGGTTTATAAGTAGTATTGTGATATTGAAGGTGAATATGATTGAAAGGAGTTGTAAAGAGCCATCTAACTAACCTATTAACATTACAAAGATAAGTTACTGAGTGAAACACCTCACATAAAAATTTGAATAAAGAGTTAATAACAAAGGGGTTTAGGGGAAAAACTACTATTGCATGCTATGCCCTATATTTAACAGTAAGTCATCACTAGTACCACAGCAATACTAAGGGTGAATAATTGGGGTGGGAGGGACAAATGTTAAGGGGAGTTTTGCTTTTTTTTTTCTCTTCGGTGAAGGTGTGTTTATCTGTTTGTTCTCTCTTTGCAGCAATAAAAAGTACCTAAAATTGAAAGTAATGGTGATTGTAAAAACTAAGTGAGGATACTGTGAGACATGGATTCTTTATTTTGAATATTATCTATGATGCCCAATGGATGGAGGTAACCAAAGAGTACAATCAGAAACAGAAAGGCGAATTGTGGGGTATACACATAATGAAATATTGAGTTGCTACAGAAAGGAACAAAGTTGTGGGGCAAGAAACAAGGTGAGTGGACCTTGAGGACACTATGTTCTGCAAAAGAAGCAGAAATAGAAGGACATATATTGAATAATCTCTTTTAGAAAATACTTATAGGAAAATTGTGGCCTAGATTATAAGCTCTTATAGCAGTTACATTTATTCCTGAGCTTTAAGTGTTACTTCTAGCTTCTGAGATGTTGTGCTATATGGGTATTTCCCTGGAAATATGAGTACCTGTGTGATACCTTAGAGTTGGAGTTCTGCAGCTCTGCAACTCAGCATTGCTACATACAACTGCTAAAGAAACTTTTTAAAAAGAAAAAAAAATTAGGTTTCTCTGGTTAGGATTAGGGTAAATTAGAATACAGGATAAAGGCTGACAATGTCTTTATTTTAGAATTTCACTTGCTGTATGAGATCAAAGCAAGAGAGTTTGATTTCATCCAAAGCCTAAATTTTCTGTAACACACAATCTAATTCAACCTGTCTATATTCTTCATTTAAACAACTCAAACACGTGGAGCACAGAATGGAAATGAGGGCTTGTAATTCTGTATAGCTTAATGTAATACCCAGATACATCCCAGGATATGTTGGACAGATAATTAAAATGTATTGGCAAAGCCACTTCAGGGACTGGAGGAAAAATGTAGAACTATTTTTCCCACCTGAGAAACCCCTAATATTCTCTCAAGCACTATGGACACCCAAGTTGATAGGCCAAGCCCCTGATCTTGAGGTTTTCTCTTATGAAATTTATTTCTGTAGGGGATAAGCTAAGCCTACCTATAATTATGCTAAAGTTATTCCCAGAGAACCACTTTTGATGCCCAGATGTGGTCTCTTCTCTCTAAGCCCACTCTGCAAGTAAAATCATTGCCCTTGTCACTACATGGGTCATGCTGTCCAGGGGTGTGAGTCTCCCTGGCAACATGAGACATGATTCCCAGGGATGAGCTTGGCTTTGTCACTGTTGGATTGACAATACCTTCCTGACCAAAAGGGTGAAAAGATAAGTAACAAAGTAATGTGTTCGTGGCTGAGAGATTCAAATAAAGAGGCTATTCTGGAGGCTATTCTTCAGCTACATACTGCTAATTGCCGTGGTTTGTCAAACCCCAACCAACATCACTCATGTTAACCCTAAAGAACACCCATGACTCTATCTGAGATCCTACAAAAGCTGCATGCACTAACTTTACTTTTCAGAAACTAAAACTTCCAGATGAGTTCCTAGGCCAGATAATTCCTGAAACCCAGAGGTGCCAACTTCCCCAAGAACATCAACTAGTTGCATCCCTCTATCCCATACTGTTGACACCCCTTTTCATCATGAATAAAGTTAGAATGGACAAAACCCAAATATTCATAAAGGTTGGGAGAAAGATCAAATTAAGAGAAGGATTATCAACAGAGAAGTTAGGATTTAATAAATGAATATGACTACTGAATTAATATATTCATATTTCTTTTTAGTCTCCTGTGTCTTGGAGCAGCTAGAAGGAAAACCTGAAATTATGGATATGTAATGTTTACCAAACTTTGAGATATGGTCTATATCTACTTGTTAAAATGTACTTTGAGGGTGGGCAATGGTGGCTCAGTGACAGAGTTCTCACCTGCCATGCCAGAGACCTAAATTCAATTCCCAGAGCCTGCCCGTGCCAAAAGAAAAAAGAAAATACCTTGAAATTTATTGCTTTTTTCTATATGTGCCAGTTTGAAACTATTATGTACCTCCAAAAAGCTATGTTTTCAAACTGACCCAATCTTGTTGGGCCAGACCTATTGTTTAGGGTGGAAACCTTTGATTAGATTGTTTCCATGGAGAATGACCCACTCAATTGTGAATGTGACCTTCTGGTTAGATTGCTTCCATGGAGATGTGACACACCAAATTATGGGTGCGGCATTTTGATTAGATGGAGACGTGATTTCACCCATTCAAGGTGGGTCTTGATTAGTTTACTGGAGATTTTTAAAAGGGGAAACATTTTGGAAATAACTCAGAGCCAACTGAGATGGAGATATTTGAGGATGCTTGGAGTGCCAATAGAGAAAGCAGATGCCTAGACATGGATATTTGGGGAAGCAGAGTACAGGAGATATCCTCATGTGCCTTCCCATGAGGTGCTAAGCAAGCCAGAACCCAGAGTTGTGTTCAAGAGGAGCGAATTTAAGCCCTTCACATGCTTAGAGAGAAAACCACTGGCATCAGAAGTTGGAAGCAACAGAACTTGGAACAAGGACCAGCAGACACAAGCCACATGCCTTCCCATGTGACAGACATCAGCCATCATTGAATCATGGTATCTTTCTCAAGATACTTTAGCTTGAACCTTTTTCTGGCCTTAGAATGGTAAACTTGTAACTTACTAAGTTCCCTTTTTAAAAGACATTCCATTTCTGGTATATTGCATTCTGGAAGCATTAAAAAAACAGTGTTATTTCATATTTCACAATAAAAAATTATAATGTGCATAGTAGTAAAGGTTCTCTAGTGAAACAGAATCAATGGGAAATATCCATAAATATGAAATTTATAAAAGTATCTCACATAACCATGGTAATGTAGAGTCCAAAATTCATAAGGCAGGCTGTGAAGCTGATGGCTCTGATGGAGGGTCTGGATGAACTCCAGAGGAGAGGCTCACTGGGCAAAGCAGGAAGAGAAGAGAGGCTGTCTCTTCTGAATCCTCTTTAAAAGCCTTCCATTGATTAGATTAAATGTCACTCATTGCAGAAGACACTCCCCATTGCTGACTGCAAATGGAGTCAGCTGTGGATGCATCTGACATGATCACGATTTAATTCTATGAAATGTCCTCATAACAACAGACAGGTCAACACTTGCCCAACCAGACAAACAGGTACCACTGTCTGGCCAAGTTGACACATGAACCTGACCATGACAATGAGATACTTCTCCACACCCACAAGGATGGCTAAAATAAAACACAGATAATAGAAAAGCGGGAGACCTTTTTTCCTCTTAAAGTGATAACACTAAAACCACAAGGCTAACCAGTAGAGGGTGTCAAAGATAAAATTACCATTCAGAAGTCAATGGGAATGTATTTAGAGGCAATTATTATATGTTACTATGTCCCTTGTAAATGAACTGGCCTTTAAAAATAAAATTGCTCTAATTTTTTTTTTTTAATCTCAAAAAAAAAAAAAAAGTAGCAGTGATCTGTCCTAAGGCAAAATGACCCTCTGGCTGTGGACCTGTAAAACTTAGAACAGTATATCTCCTTCCAATATAGAAAGGAGGGACAGTTATAGGATAAATGTTCCCATTTTCATAGGGAGAAATTGGAAGGAAAACAGGGGTCAAAGAACCCAAGCAGTTTTGTAAACCTACAGGGTAAAATTCATTACATTTCCAGGTCTGAAAATCATCTATATAATGACATTTTATCCTTAAATCTTGAGAAAGTGACAGGTCCACCACTCCAAGGGCTTACACAGCAGACCTGCTCTCTTTAAACACTGGGGTGAGAGCTACAACATCTCCAAGCTTTATAAAGACAACCAGGTACTTGGCCTCACCATCCTCAGCTCTCTGAGTGGCAGCTGAAAACTCTGCCATCTTTGAGGCACACTTTCAACCCTTAGAAGGGTGAGGTGTTGGCCAGGCTCTCCCCAATACCCAAGGAATGTGCTATTCCCTCTCTTAGGTCAGGATGGCAGCATTCTTCCTGAACAATAGGGAAACCAAGCTACCTTCAATTTCCCAAGCATCTGAGAGCCCTAGGGGTGGCAACACTCTTTCTGACCATTTGTGAGGAAGGCCTGCCCTCTACAAACTCTGAGGCAAATTTACCCTTTCCATGTCATGAGCAGGTACACTTTGTTGCCCCAAAGTTTCCTGGCTCCAGACCTCAGCTTCTATAGATCTGCTTTTGTTGTTATTTTTCCTTCAATCTGTCCACTTTCTACCCTTTTAGTCCAGAATGGCAGTGGTTCCTTTATATAGATCCTACAACAAACTGGTTGGTTTTGCGTGCATGGATCCCAACCATCAGAAAATAGGATTTTCACAAATCCTTTCTGAATAGTTCTATCTCCAAGACTGATTCACACTGAAATGACTGACTGGTTCTTCCATGTTCGGTTAGATCCTCACATGGGACACTAGCCTCTGGGGTCTTACATTCGGGAAGCCCAGAATTTTCCAAACCATCAATTTCTGATTTCTTTTTACCCAAACGTTCACTTCTCAGCTCATCCCTTTCCCCTTACATTTTACCATAAGCTACAAGGAAGAGCTAGGCTGTATTTTCCATGTTTAGCTTGGAAATTTCTTTGGTTAAAGATTCCACCTCATTGCTTTCAAATTCTTCATTTCATCAAACACCAGTATTCAATTTTGTCAAATTCTTTGCCAGTTTAAAATGAGTAATCTTTCTTTCAGTTTGCAATGGCACATTCATGATTAGGCCTTACAGGAAGTACCTTTAGTATCCATATTTTTACCACCAGTCTCTTCAAAGCAATCTACGCTTCTCCTATCATGTTTCTCACAGCTCTCCCAGAATCTTATTCCTTTATAAGACCATTCCAGCATTTTTGGTATTTGCACCTCACTGCACCCCACTTCTCAGAGCCAAAACCTGTTTTGCTTTGCAAGAGCTGCCAGAATGCAATGTACCATAAATGGGTTGGCATTTATAATGGGGATTTATTATTTTACAAATTTATAGTTCTAAGGCCATGAAAATGTCCAAATTAAGGCATCAAGAGGAAGATACCTTCTTTGAGAGAAGGTTTCTGGTAGCTGCCATTCCTCTGCTATGTGGGAAGGCACGTGGCTGGCATCTGATGGCCCTTCCATTGCCTTCAGCTTCTGCTTCCAGTGGTTTTCTTTCTGAGCATTTCTCTCTTAGCATCTACAGGGCATCTTTTGTTAAACTCTTTTAGTTTTGCTGTCTTTCATCCTCTCAAAAAGGACTCCACTTAAGGATTAAGACCCACCTTGAACTGGACCGCATCTCAATTGAAACAAATTAATCAGAAGGTCACACTCACAATAGGTTAAAAGAACATGGCCTTTTCTGGGATACATAACAACTTCAAACCAGCACACTTTTTAACAGCCTCCACAGCAGCCCTTTTCCAATGATCCCTTGATATCTACTTGACTACCTCTGCTTCCAGTGTACATTTTTAGCCTCAATGAGTTAACAAATTGAATTCATGTTCTTGGTATTCATGAAAACTCATGGCAAACATACAACTTGCAGTTGGTCTACATTTGTCATCCCTCATGGGCCTGTACTGCTACCATGGGTCCAAACAAAAACCAAAAATATACAAAATCAAATAAAAAAGCAGCAGCATCTACATCAAAAGTTTGCATTTATTTTTAAAAGTGCATGCCCAAAGTAAAGGCTTAACATGTTGAGCAGCAAAAAATATACATATGTAAGTATGACTCTATGGTTCATCAGTTTTCATTTAGATCAAATTACTCTTCTTGTCAGTTAATTCATCTCATTTTCAACTCAGTGTGGGAGCTGGGAGTGGGCAGGTGCATGTACAAAAAGTCAAGAATTAACTGTTAATGTGTTGGTTCCATTTTCAGTGTCAAAGATTTTCAGGCATTTGAAAAGATGCCACTTAAATAGCAGTATTCATTAAATAGAAAAGTAAAGCTTTTGAAAATTCTGATCAAAGTGATACATCTGAGATTATTGTGAATGTTACAGTGAATACTAAAGTTTAACCTCGAGGAAGAAAATTAGGTGTTTTTGAAATCTGAACAAATATATAAGTACATTTTTGTTGGACCAAACATCATAGTAAAGCACATCCTGTTAAATTAATGTTTTGTTGCATAAATATATTTGAAATAAGCTGTGATTAAACAGGTCATGTCATTTAAAAAGCTGTGATAGGGGCAGCTGCTGTGGCTCAGCAGGCAGAGCTCCGACCTGCCGTGCTGGTGGTCTAGAGTTCGATCCCTGGTGCCTCCTGCCCATATGCAAATTAAAAAAAAAAAAAAAAAGCTGTGATATTCTCTTAATTGGAAGAAGCCATAGCATAATAGTATGCATTTTTCTTTGCTGTCCATGATAAATTATAATTCAGAAATATCTGAGCCTTTAAAACTACTTTATAAAGCAGCTTCTGTATCCCAGAACACTATCGACAACTCTGTAAATAAAATTTCTAAATTTTTCTTGCATTTATTCAAATGTCACTTGGAAATATTGAAATAAATGAAGCGTTAAACTTCAGCTATTGATGTTTTCAGAAAATGCCTTTATTGAAAACAAAGCTAACAAACAGCATAGAAGCCCAAAACACCTAGAATATTTCATTTTGATGTTCTATGAGATATCTTGACTTGTTTTATGGTGTTCCTAATTTTATTTGAATACATTTATATCCTGTGCTGGAATTGAATGAAAATGCAAAGACCTATGATTTGTAGCATTTAAATCTGGTGAAACACTTGAAAGAATCATAAATAAAGAAATCTTATTAGATATGCTTTATCTTGTGAAATATTTTTCAGTGGAAGTTATCATGAATAGAGATAAAGAAGGAAACACTGGCAGAAAGTTAGTTTTTTTAAAAATGTATGAATGACTATATTACACATATTATATCTAATAATTATCTTTGATTCAGAATAATTTTCTCTGAGCATAACATGTACCCAAGCACATTGCAGAGACAGTATTTTATCATCCAAAAATATAGTCTATTCTATAAAAGTCAAACAAAATGCCAATAATTTCAAATTTATTAACTGTAAAATGCAACTTTAAAGAACATGAAGGAAATTTCATCAAAATATGAACAATATTAAAATATAATACCCAGCAAAGTACCAGAATCAGAAAACACTGAGAAATTGAAGTATTTAAATGCTATCAATAATAATTAGTCTGATTATGCTTTTATCATGGTCAGGTAGCTGATAAGAATAATTCGTTTTATTGTTTTGTTTAAACATGTGTAAATATGTTATTAGATTATAATAGTGTTATTTTATAGTGTTTTATGCAGCTGTTTTTTAGGTCCACCGATTTTGTAAAAGCCTCTACTTTCCTTTCTGTTCAGTTTTTACTTTACTTACAAAAGATTCTTAGTTAGTGTTCTCAATTACATGTCTACATAGGGGTGCTGTATGCAGAAGCAGTTTTGGCTATCTCATCACTTACTGAGGAACTTGAAAACCAAATGCCTGGCATCGTTCTTTATTATTTTTTAATAAACTTTAAAAACATTTAGAATAGCTTTAGGTTTACTGAAACTTTGAGGCGGTACAGAGAGTTCCCACCCATACCGAATTTCCCCTATTATTTACAGCTTATACTAGTATGTTATCTTTATTGAAATTAATAAATCAATATTGAAACATTTTATCTAATGTCCAGATCCCATCTAGTATAACATATTACATTTAGTTGCCATGACTTCTGGGTGTCAATTTGGCACTTACAGTCTTCAAGACTTTCCTTGATTTTGATAGCCTTTAGCGTTTGAAGAGTACTGGGAAGGTATTTTGTCAAATGTTCCTCAATTAAGATTAGCTGATGCTTTTCTCATGGCTGTAACAGAATTATGAGGTTAGGGTGGGGAAATCACACAGGTGAAGTGCAAGCTTCATCATTTCATATCAAGAGTAATAAAATCATCTTATGTACTGTGGTATTATTGATTTTCACAATTGTCACCTGGCTGAGCTAGTGTTCGTCAAGTTTCTCCCCTGTAAACTCACTCTTGTTTATTTTCCTTTTCTTGATAACTATACTCTTTGAAAGGGAGTCACTATGAACAGTCCACAAGTAAGATGTGACGTGTTATGCTCAAACAACTCAAGGACATGGCTGCTAGATAAATTATCTGAAAATGTTTATGTGGAATATTTGCCAATTCCCCCATTTATTTAATTATTCAATTATTTATAGGCTCATGGATATTTATTTAAACTTGGAATTATAATTCAACACTTTCTTGACGCTGAAATGACCAATCTTTGGCCATTGAGAACCCTTTGATTTGGCTCTGGTGTTTCTTTGACATGCCCCAATAATTGTGATTATTAACATTGTTTTTTAATCTTAATTATATGCATAAAATAAATGCAAACATCAGAAATAAGATAAAAGTCATTAATGTCCTCCAGAATTCCACTCAAAAGAGTAAAGATAGAGAGTATCAGTTTTGTTTTTATTACTTAACATTTTTACATTTATATTACTAAAGATTTTTTCTTTATTCTTCATTTCTTGTGCTTTTCATCCCTTCTAAAATTTAATTTTCTAGCTGATAGTGTTTTCCTTCAGCTTGAAGACTTTCTTTAACATTTCTTATGTTGCACTTGCTCTGCAGGGGATTGTTAGACTTCTATTATTTGAAAATATATTTTTTATCTTCTTTTCCTTCTATCAGGATGTTTTGTTGGACATATAATTGTGAATTAACAGTCTGTTTCTTTCAGCAATTTAAATATTCTGCTTCCATTGTTTCTGAAGGGAAGACAACATTCATTCATATGGTGTTTCCTACGTATGAAATTTGTTTGTATTTGTCTAGGAAAATTTACATACAGAGAAATGCAGAAAACTTAGCTGTAAATTGAGTGATAAATGTGCAATAATTTAGTACCATCACATCAAGATCTAAAACATCACCATTGATTAAGAAAGTTTCTTTAAGCCTCCATTCCATTCTGGAGGCCCTAGGAGAGATGCTGTTTCTTTATTTTTTCATTTCTAGAGGCCACCCATATTCCTAGGCTGATAACCCCCTTAATCCACCTTTCAAATTGGCAATGTAACATCTCTCTGGCCATTCTTTCATAGATACATCTCTCTCTGATCCTGAAAACAGACAAGAAAATTTATGTAAAGGATTTATGCAAATAGGTTGGCACACACAGATTATCAAGGATAATCACCATAATTTGAATGAAAGCCTAACCCATAATCACATTTGTAAACACCTTCTTTTCCATTTTAATTTAACATATTCACAGGTTCTAGGATTTAGGATATAGAACATCATGGGGGGGGGCATTCTTTTGCTTACCAAAACTATTATGAATAAAGTTGTTATAAAGATTCTTGCACAACATCTTTTGTGAACAATTATCTTCAGGATTCTTGGGTAACTATCAACAAGTAATATGGCTGGGTAAGTTTATGATTTAGTATAAACTTAAGCCATCATCAAAACTTTCTGTTTATACTCACACCAGTAAAAATATGAGAATTCTAATTGCTCCATATTCTCAGAAACATTTGTTGTGGTCAATCTTTTTTATTTTGCCCATACTAGTGGGTATTAAGCTTATCTTATGGTGGGTATTAAACTTATCTCATGATGGATATTAAACTAATCTCATGGTAATTTTAATTTGATTTTCATTTATCACTAATTATGTTGACAAAGAAGGACACTATATGTTAATCAAACTGTCAATTCTCCAAGAAGAATTGGCATCATAAATATTTATGCACCTAAATATGGCACCCTAAAATACATGAAGGTTATATTGGAAAAATATTCCTAGGAAACCCATTAATAACCTCCACTGACTGTAGAAAAAATAGAAGATCTCAACAAACCAACTACAAGTGAGGAGATTGAATTACCCATAAAAAGAAAAAAAACTCGCACGAAAGAAAAGCCCAGGACCACATGCCTTCACAGGTGAATTCTATCAATCATTCCAAGAAGAATTAATACCAATTCTTCTCAAATTCTTCCAAAAAATTGATGAGGAAATAATTCTACCTATCTCATTCTCTGAGGCCAATCCTACTTAGTACCAAATCCAGATAAAGATACTGCAAGTAAACAAATGACAGACTTAATCCTCAAAAAATACTTATAAATTAAATCCAAAAGCACATTAAAATAATTATAGGCCACGATTAAGTGGATTTAATCCCAAGTATGCAAGGGTGGTTCAAAATAAGAAAATCAAATAATGTAATGTGCACATAAAGAAAAAAAAGGGGGAGAAACACATGGTCATCTTGATTGATGCAGAAAAGACATTTGACAAAATCCAGCAGCTTTTCTTGATAATGGCTCTTAGAAATATAGGAATAGAAGGAAACTTGTGCAACATTATAAAGGAAATATATGAAAAATCCACACTCATGGTGAAAAATCTAAAGCTTTCTAAGATCTAGAATAAAACAAGAATGACCACTGTCACCACTGTTATTCAATATTTTGCTGGAAGTTTTACCTAAAGCTGTTAGGAAAGAAAAAGAAATAAAAGGCATCCAAATTGGAAGGGAAAATTAAAGCTTTCACTATTTGCAAATAACATGATATTATATATAGAAAGTACTGAAAAATCAACAACAAAACTCCTAGAGCTAATAATTGAACTCAAAGTGGTATGGTACAAAGTCAACATGTGAAAATCAGTAGTTTTTCTGTATACTAGGGATAACTAAACTTAGGAAGAAACAAAAAAAATCCAATTGTAAATTCCTTTTATAATAGCAGCTCATCAAAGATGAGCAAAGTAAATGGAAAGACATTCCATGTTCATGGTTTGGAAGACTAAATATTTTTAAGATGTAAATTCTAAAATGATTCTGAAATTCCAATCAAAATTCCAATAGCATATTTTATAGAAAAGGAAAAGCAAATTATGAAATGTATTTGGAAGGATAAGGAACACCAAATAGCCAATAAAATAATGAAAAAGAGGAATGAAGTTGGATACTTTCTGACTTTAAACCTCATTGTAAAGATACAATGGTCAAAACAGAATGGTACTGCCATAAAGATAGATATACAGACCAAGGCAATCAAATTGAGAGTTTAGAAATAGAGCTTCACATCTATAGTCAATTGACTTTTGAGAAGGCTGCCAATTCACTCAGTCTGTAAAATGTAGTCTCTTTAACAAATGGTGCCCCATATCTGATATTGTTTTAATATCCAGAACATATTAATAAATCCCACAACTCAACAATAAAAAGGCAGACAGCCCAATTTAAAAAACTGGCAATCTATTTAAATAGACATTTCTCCAAAGTTAATAAAAATGGCTAAAAAGCACATGAAAAGATGCTCAACATTATTAGTTACTAGGGAATTGCAAATCAAAACCACAATGAAATTTCATATCATGCACACTAGAATGGCTGCAATTAAGAAAACAAAATATACAAGCATTAGAGAGGATATGGAGAAATAGGAACACCTGTTCATTGATGATGGGAATGTAAAATGGTGCAGCAGCTGTGAAAGAGTTTGGCAGTCCCAGAGAAAACTAAGTATAGCATTACCATATGACCCAGCAATCCCTTTTATATCTTTTGGATAGATAAAAATTCAAAGAATTGAAAGCAGAGTCTCAACAGTTATTTGCACATTGATGTTCATAGTGCCATTATTCAGAATTTCAAAAGAATGTAAGCAATCTAACATTCCATCAGCCAATGAATGGATAAGCAAAATACGGTATATACGTCAAATGGACATTATTCATCATAAAAAGGAATGACATTCTGATTCATGTGACAACACGGATGAATCTTGAAGACATTATGTTGAGAGAAATAATCCAGACACAAAGTGACAATTATTGCATGATCTCACTGATATTAAATAATTAGTATAAGCAAACTATTCATAGAGTTAGAATCTACAATCAAGATTCTGGTTTGGGAGTAAGTAATGGAGAGTAAATGCTTCAAATGAACCAAATTACTATTTGAGTTGTTTGTAAATTTAGGAAAAGATGGCAGTGATTGTAGCACAACTTTGCAAGTGTAATTAACAGCACTGAATTATATATGTGAACGTGAGTAAAGAGGGAAATTTCAGATCATGTATATGTTACCAGAATAAAAGTTAAAAGATGAAACAGAGGTGTAGCACATAGGAATTCTCTATTGTAAATGATGAACTATAGGGTAATAGTACAATTATAAAAATGTTCTTTCATAGTTAATGACAAATATATCACACTAATGCAAGGTGTTCATAATAGGGTGATATATGAGAAAAATGCATTCTAATGCAAATTAGGGATTATAGTTAAGAGTATAATTATAATATAATAGTACATTCTTTCATCAATTGTAACAATGGTACAACAGCAATACAAAATTTTAACAATGAGGGGATATATGGGAATATTGTAGTTTTTAATATGGCTTTCTGAAAACCTTCAGCTTCTCCAATTAAAAAAATTAAATTAAAAAATCATATGTAGATGTTAAATAAATATCTGAAAAGATATTGATATCATTAGTCATTAAAGAAATGCAAATTGAAACTACAATAATTACTGATGGAGAATGAGCTCTTGCCAAACATGGCTGCCGTGGCTGATGCAAGGCAACACAAAATGGCCTAATCCGCAACTGGCTTTCTTCCCGGAACTGGCGGTGGTTCGTGCCAAAAGCGCTAACCTTAAATCTGCCCTCCACCCTAGCAACAACGGTGACCAATCCCAGCCCGACACATTTCCCTGCATGCTCCCAGACTATATAAGCCTGTGCACTTCCTCAATAAAGCGGACACCTTCCACTCACCCCTGAGGGTTGTCTCCTGAGTCATTTCTTCGTGACTGTGTGCTGTGTGCTGTGTGCTTGACTCAGTATGGCCGCTTACCCCAGCCATCAGCTAAGCAACAGTTACCACTATATACATATTAGAATAATTAAAAAAATGATAATCACAGGGCCGGCCATGGTGGCTCAGCAGGCAGAGTTCTCACCT